>MU150354.1:0-100691 GCA_015584075.1 Collybia nuda
AGTATCTGCCACACATAGTGTTGGCCCTCTTCCCCCAAGTATATTTGGTGATAATACAAGCCGTTTACCCCAGTGGAATTACTGGCTGGCTCTGATGATCTGGAAAATATAAACTCTTTGATAATGTGGTGGAATATGTGGGTGGCCTTACTCTCTTTTGACTGTATAAAACCCAACCTATTTTTCAAGCCAAGTCTTTCCTGGTGTATCCCAGACATCATGTTAATCTTTACCTGAGAATAATGCATGGGTGTGCATTAAGAAGAAGTGTGCAGCATTAAAAAGAATTTGGCCTGCCTGGGGTTGAATTAGTTTATAGTGTACCTGCCCATTCCAGCCAGTATCCTAACCCCAGTTGTGTGGGGTAATATTTCCCATGGCTGTGCACAATTGCATTGGGAAGTACAAGTTTTTAGGTGGGCCAAAAACCTCAGAAAATTTTTAAAATTCAGTTGGAGTTTCAGTCAGACAGAAATCAAAATTTAAATTTGTATTTTTGGTAGAACAGAAATGGTTCCAGATAACTTGAGATTAATTATTGTTATTAAACTGACTGAAAACAATAAGTAAATGCTTGATTTCAGGAATGCTGAAATGTGTGACAATTTCAGGGACAATTACAGTGTCCCCAAAAACAATTATATAATTGATGTTTTTGGAGCACCCAAATTATAGAGAGTTTCAAAATTTTTGTAACGCTTGGTCACGCTGAGTCATGCAGCCGATTACAATTCCACTTCAGCATTCTCAACGTCAAAGCTTGGCCACTGCTAATCCATAGTCGAGGACATAGTGAGTCTTGTAAAGGCCAGAAGTGATTATAGATATTAAGCTACAGATAGGTATACACAACTTATAAGACATGTACAAGGATTAGAATGTGAATTAATTGGGCATTAAATATGTATTATAATAGGGATTAGGAGTGCTGGGGTGATGTTGTACTGGTAATGGTTGTATGTGCATTGGAGGGAAAGGAAGGTGCGAGGATAAGGGGTTAAATGGGAATAGGCCATGTTGTGACAAGGGGTAAGGAAGAGGATAAGTATTTACAACATTGGAAGCCAATGGCGGCGGCGGCAGATTTGGTGTTGATGACGAAGGTCCAGCTGAATTGGAGGGTAATGTGTTTGGACCTTCACCATCTGTTTGTGCAGGGCGCCGCCTCGTTCGGTTGAAAAGGCCCTCAAAGCGGGGGTCTTCACACAACATTGGGTCAGCATCGAAACAAGCTACAATACGGTCCATGATGTCCTTCTTTTGGCCATTGGTGTTGAGATTTAATGCCTGTGCAATGTCCTGAAGGTCAGGTTTCAATTTGCTGCTTAACCCCCCAATAAACCGTGTTTCCGGCCCTATTTGTTGTCGCTGCTCTTCACGTTCTGCTTCCCTTGCCTCTCAACGCTCCCTTGCCTCCCGTTTTTTCTGCCCCTCAGCCTCTCGTAATGCTTCTTGTTCCTCTGCCAATCACAACCCAGTATCTGAGTTGAGCCACCTGGCATCGGTGTTGAGTTTGCAATGTTTCGTGGCTGTCCTGTCACGAGTGTTGATCTGCCGTTTGAGATTACTGATTTCCGTGCCTGCCATAATACACTGTGCCATAAGTGTTCTTGTCTCCAAACGAAGGCCATTGTTCTCTTTGCAAAGACCAGCATTCTCCTGCATGACCGCATCGAGTCGGGCTTGGAGTGTTGCCATGGTGTTTTTTGTGGAATTTGACGTGATGAACGCCAAGTACCGTTTGGTGGGGCATAAAATGAGCTTGATGGGATCGTTTCCATGATGTCCATGCAAGATGTATGAATAGAGGGGGGTTGTACAGGAGGTGCCACTGGAGGGAGAGCCAATGTAGAGCGCAAGATGGGAAGGTGAAAAGGAATGGGCACCATTGTATTGGTTCTTGGGTTCTCACCATTGTCCATGGAGTCAGCATCTGAGCCTGCATCATCATCAGACGACTCATCATCAGAGCCATCAGACCCTTCCATTGGATAGTCTGGAAGCTCATCGTCGGATTCAGGTCCCTGCAGGGTTTCATCATTTCCAAGAGGGAAGCTGGGTGGTACACTACGCGCTGATGTTGATGTTGGGATGCTAGGTGCATAATATTCATCTGTGAAGACATTGGGATTGGTTGGCCAGCACCCACTCTTCTTGAATGCTGAGATAATTGTTGTTGGTTTGAATGTTTGTTGGTGAACCTGCATATACTCCTTAACAAAATCTTCACGTGGCATCTCTGACCCATCATCGGCAAGCTCGTTGCATCGTTCAGACCAAGCCCGTTGAAAGGGACCAAACACACCAACATCAAGGGGCTGAAGTTTATGTGTTGTATGAGGTGGGAGACAGAAGAGGATGATGTTATGTTCCCGGCCCATCCTAATAAGCTCAAGCTTTTCATGTGAACCATGGCCATCATAGATGAGAAGAATAGGTTTCCCAGATGTATTCCGTGCAGTGGCCTGGGGAATGAAGCAATTCTCAAACCACTTTGTGCAGAGGAAATCATCTGTCCACCCATTTTCTGACACAGAAACACTTGATCACAATAAGTTCTGGACAGAGAAAGACATTTAAACATCAACTCACCCAATCCCTGGATCAACCTCAAACCATTCTGGGTAGAACTCCTTTCCAGCAAAGACAAACCCAGGCAGAAGATAAGTATCATCAGCACAAACACACTCAATGATTGTGACAAGCTCCAGATTTGCACTACGTGCTCTATACTTAGGTTGATGTGACCTGTGTACAAAATACTTCCTGTTTGAATTTTTCCGTCCACCTCCTTGTTGACATCCCTTCTCATCCATGTTATACACATTCTCAAACAGGATGTTGTATTTGCAAATGATCTCGAGGAGAAGATCAAAGTGTTTTTTGACCATTGGTTGGTTGAAGGCCTGCGCGCACTTGGGATCAAGGCCTGATGGCTTTCCGAGCCTGATGTCAGAATGTCGTTGAAGGAAGTACCGAATCCAGCATTGACTGGGCTTCTTCCCACATAGGGCCTCAGCTTTCTTCCGAATTGTCCGTTTGCTGAGAGGATGTCCTGTGTCTGACAGGAATGTGATCCAATCAACAAGGACCTTCTCAGCCTCGGGTGAGAGAAGTTGCTGATGGATGTGAGCTTCGCGAGAGGGAACATGCTTGCTGGTAAAGCGGTTATGAAGAGTGTGGTAAGGCAGAGTAACACCAGTACGATCCTTAATTTCACGAATGATGCGGGTGAAATTAGGCTTCTGCCCTGCTTGAAGGATGGTGCAAGCCTCTTGAATGAGCTTTTCTGTCTCAGAGCTGACAGAAAATTTAGTTGACGGAGCCTTTCGAGGAGGCATGCACCCCGCGCCATGAATGAAATATACGCCAAGCAAAATACACAAAGCGCGACGCGACGCGTTCAAGAAAGCAGCAGAGGGACTGAGTTTGAAATTTTCTTGAGTGACAGGCCTTTGTCACGCAAAACCACTATTCTTTCTCTATGTTCTGTTCCACAAGCCCGTAGGTCCTAAAATTTTGGACAGATGATCGTGTATACCCAAATAAAGGCCCTTGAAGTTTCTGTGGTGTTATTCAAAATTTTACATTCACCCGAGCCCATTTTTATCTAAAACTGCACACTGACAGTCAATCCTACCACTATCGCAAAGGAACTATACAAGTTATCCCTAAATTATTTATGGATATGTGTTTGAATAGGTTACTTCCATCATAATCGACAAAAGATCAGATAGTTTGAGGCCGCGATCTCTTCGAAAACCAGATTTTGAAACACTCTATTGTTTTGAGACCCATAACACGTGATAGTACCATTATATAAAATGGCACAGCTTTTCATTTCCTTCATTTCCTCCATTCAGATAACCCTTTGGAACAGTCCACAACAATGCTTTATATTCATATTCAAAGGCAGCTAGGTAGACATTTTTTCTTTCCCAATTCAAAGGTCCCTGGCCGATTTTGCCATAGCAGCCTAATGCTTTTATTCATTTACAACCTCCTATATCAGACTGAATTTGGTTCTAAATCTTGATTGTATTTTCACAGTTTATAATCTTTTATCCATTTCCCCCCTAGTCCCCTGATACAAAAACCGGCTCTCGGCAGACTCCGGGAATCTGTTTCGGTCAAGTCACGGTTGTTCTAGGCCAGCACCAACAATGCAATTCCAAGCGACATCTCTGAAATTTAGTGGAACATACCTCTATTTCCTGGGCAATCAGGTAAAACTTCTGAATACTCACGGTCGGTCGATGTGTTTTGTCCCCCCGACAAGGTGTATATCCAAACGCCACGTATACGAACGCTGGACACCTAGGAAGCACTAAAAATGATTATTGACTAACGGTCACTTCGTATGCTATGGACACTACGGAACTCTGACTTATCCTGGTATTGAGGCCCTAGTTCAGCGGTTTCGTAGGCACAAATTCGCATAGAGAGCCCGGATCATCCCCGTCGAGTTTGACATGTTTTTCTTGTGGCAGGCAGAAGCCCCATGCCCTCAGAAGCTATTCAAAGCGCGGGAAGTCTTGAATGTATCTGATGGGCTCTCATGCGCAAAAGGTCACCAGGCTTGGTATGAATCTCCGCATCCTCATGGATGCCGCCCATGACTACAACGGACCCATTTTCAACACGAGGTTTAAATACAAGAGGTATTTTGGGTCATCCTAAACTATCGGCCAACCTCGTTTAGCGATTTTTATATCATGTTGTTCACTGTTGTTCTCGTCGCGACTCTACAATTACGCACCTGTTCGTCATTGACTACGCGCGCCCCGACTTCTGACAACTCACAAGCCCACAGCAGCATCAACTATACCTGGGTCCATTCTTCAGTATGGTACTCCTGAGTCCGTTTCGCTTCTTCCAGGGCCCTTTATGGATCTCGAGGCAAATATCACTGGGTATCTTACCCCGGCCAACTACGGCTCCGCGAGCTTCAACAAAGTCGCTCCCCTTTACCCTGGGGCAACTGTAATGTTAGTACCCTTCTCCAATCTTCTTGCGCGACATAATAAATAATCTGGTATGTAAGAGTGGGCCATCAGAACACGATCGTGTCACATTTTGCTGTGGGGGAAGCAGTGAAGTATGCGGATGTAAATGGGACTCTCTTGCCCGCCAGAGATCGAATAGTCACAAAGAAAGATACAATCTACGATAGTGAGCGTAGCCCTGTCTTTGTAAATCGGATATCTGAAGAGCCTGCGATGCGATAAAAGTGGCGTCCTTGACGAAAATGTTCACT
The DNA here is from genome assembly GCA_015584075.1 of Collybia nuda. Classification (NCBI taxonomy): domain Eukaryota; kingdom Fungi; phylum Basidiomycota; class Agaricomycetes; order Agaricales; family Clitocybaceae; genus Collybia; species Collybia nuda. The sequence continues at coordinate 5,258 of MU150354.1, forward strand.
ACCATTGCGGTGTTACAGCAGCTGGACCGCGGAACGATCCAATTAGATGGGAAAGTAGCGACATATTTGCCAGGATTTGCTGGTATGTATTATAGGATCATAGACGTTCTTGTACCAAGGCTAAGTCCCACACCCGTCAGTCAATGGGAAGGAGAATATCACCATATTAATGCTGTTGACACATACCAGCGGATTTGACGCCGACCCAGTGCCTGATCTTACCAATGGGAAAGTGCATTTGATTTTACTATCAGTTACTTGAATTCAACTCGATGCAAATAGATACGCCACTTATGAGGAAAGAAGGCAGGCAATAATTAATCAAGGCCTTATTCATGTTCCAGGAAAGAACTACCTTTATTCGGATCTCAGTTACGAACCCCAGTCAACCGAACAGAATGTGCAGCTCAACTATGGAATTTAGGCTTCATGTCCCTCCAGCTTGTCCTCGAAGCTGTCACGTCCACCCCCCTTGACGTGCTAATACGCGACGAGTTTACGACACCACTCGGAATGTACGACACTTTTTTCAATCGGGGAAATGTTGCACTTGCGCCTGAACTACTCGCCCGAGTGGCCTCGACGGAATTCCAGATCGCAGTACTTGGGCCGACAGAGCCACAGAGGCCCCAACCAGTTTGGGGAAATGTAAGTTTTCCTAAAATCCTTTGTATCCAATATCGTCTGAACCCTGAATCCCTAATGCCAAGGTGCACGATGAAAACGCGTGGAGTCTTAACGGTGTGGCGGGACATGCTGGAATGTTCTCTACTGCCGGAGATCTTGCTGTTTTCTGCCAGGTTTGTTGGTTTACCAAAACCCTACACTCTAGGATTGTGAATATCATCCAACGTAGATGATCTTAAATAACGGGACATACGGCGGAGTGCGCATCTTAAATTCATCAACCGTCGATATGATTTTCCATAATTATAACACGGCATTCCCGGGGAATGCTCATGGACTGGGGTTCGAACTTAACCAGTTCTTCTGGTCAGGTGCGATGCAAAGTTTAGCGACCGCAGGTCACACTGGGTTCACAGGTACAAGCATGGCAATTGATAGACGTACGTAAATCGAGCCCCTATGATAAGCTCCGTCGGCTAACCCGGGCCGGAGTAGCGAGTAACACGTTCTTCGTGCTTCTCAACCACCGTGTACACCCCAGCAGAAATTGGTCTAACGTGAATGTAGTGAGGGAGATGTTAGGTTTATTTGTTGCGAGAGCTTTGGGGAGGCAAGTTTGAGCAGGAGTTACCTGAAATTTTCTCGGTTAAATCCTGCCGTCAGTAATTTACGTTAAAAAAAGATACGAAGGCCAGTTGCACTGTACGAGTCAAGTCCCCACGATAGGGTTACAACAGTACAGACACCAGTCCCTTCGCACTAAGTACATGCCCTAACAAAAAACTATAAGCTTAACGTGTCACTTTTAGCTTGAGTTTGGAGCGACGGCGATTCGAACAGGAAACCCAACTTGGATGATGAATGATATCCGGGACGTCTTGAGCACGGTCCAAAATCATTAGAGTAACGTGCATCCTAGAATGAACATAAAACAATGCGAAACTATTGCAGCGCTCTTGAGGTTTGTCGCCTCAGATTTACACTCCAATAATGAGTCTAATCTATTCATGCCTCATTAGGAGTATATTTCTTTATACGCGAAGTTTGGCAAAGACAATACCACGGATACACTACACACAAAATATTGGGCAAAGTCATAGAAGATGTGGCGGAATGGTGGCTGAGCACTGAGTCCGAACCCATTATGCAGCACGAACTGAACAAATAGGACGAGGATGGTGACCAAAACTTGTACGATGAGGCAACAAAGATAGCATTACCAGCTGTTATGCTTTCGATAACAGCAATAGTCGCAAAATTGGGTTGTTAAAAGAGAGTGTTCGATTTTATGACTTCTCCAAGGATTTCTTCGGGGGTCGTTACAAGGATTATACTACTGGCCAACTAGGACACTAGGAATGGGTATGTTCTACGCTAAACATCTCCAGACTCTGATAGAAGACTCATTCATGTCTGTCATGGTTTAGGCCTGTACTTTATGTCGATGCATGGAATAAAGAAAACCCGCCATCTGCCTGCCACCAGTTCGTGGCGGAAAACGTTTTTATTATTCTAAATAAGGTTCCCTTTAGACTTCAAGGATGTGTCCTTGGTGGTTTCTAGTGGCAAATATGAGACTCCCAAGGAGCTTACCGGAAGGCATTTACAGCTGAAATATGTAATCTCCCCCCATAGGAAAACACTGGTCCCGCTTGCACAGGACCGTTATGCCGAACTCTAAAGTCTTCGTCGTGAACCCGTGGTTGAAGTCCGAGGGACATATTACGTTTGTCTTCAACCCTCCACATGCCATCGAAGCTGATCTCTCGCCACAAGTACAATGCTAACGACTACTGATTGATATAGTATATGATAAATCAGGCCCGGCACCTCGCCTGTGCACGAATTCCTTTATGGAGAAACCGCAAGGGACCGATAGAAGCTCCATAGAAGCGATGATAACTGGAATTGGTTCAATGCAGCTTAGGAACATAATTTTCGAGAGCCGTCCGCATGCCAGGGCGAGGGTTCGTATTAGATATACCTTACCACTCGCGCTGACCCACAGAAGGTTGACGATAACATAGGTGTGACCTCTGTTACCCAATTCGATGCCTTTTGACTTCTTCAACTTCGGATGAAGGTCCTCTATGAACAAATTCAAATATATACATCATTCTTGGACACACCATCGGCCCGTGCGATTGTAATTTATGGGTATGGCATTTGAATCATATACTCATCAGTTTTTCTTACAAAAGATTGAAATTATTCTCTTGCCTACAATATAGCCTGACACTCTTGCTCCCAAGAAACTAAGGGCTCAGAAGGGATCGCAGTTCCAGTGGAGATCCACTCATATTAAGCTGCACGGGGAGCCGGGAGAGCAGCGCAAGGAGGCTTAATCACGGGCAGTCAAGCTCAGCATCACACCTTTGCAGACTTTTGAATATTGTGATGGTCCCAGGAAAATATAATCAGATTTTACTACATTACACTCTGCAAAAAATGCAGTTACCTCATTGTTCAAAGGGGTTTCCTCATATTTCTTGTGGATAAAACCTCTACGTTATGGACAGCCTTGTGGACCCCCTCACCAACCACAGCCTAACCGATACTATATCATCTTACCTGTAGTGAACTTTGTATTTTAGAGTGCCCAGTGTTACACACCAAATCAAAGCATTCCAAATTGAGTATATCTGAATTACATTGATCTAACCTAAATTGTGTTGTGACATCATGTTCGAGCACTACAAACAGTGAGTACAAACCGGCAAGGTGACAGAATGGGAAACATGATATGCGTGCAGTCATGCCATGAACACACTATTCAAATATTGTACACGGAACTCCCTTCCAGATTACAAAGCCTTTTCAGCCACAAGAGCACGGAGATGCCGTCCTTGTCGTATTGGTACAAAAATCTCTTTGTAGTCGAAATCCTTTTCGCTAAATAAACACACACGTCACACTCTGATATGTGAAGGGAAATGGGGGAGCGACTTACGTTGTCTCAAAAATTTCCATATCAAGCTTCCTGAAAATATTGGCGAAAATGAGGTACAGCTCACACCACGCCAAGCTAAAGATAGTCAGTTGTGCGCTCACATGGCTTTTGGAGTCGATGACTTACTTAAACCCGATGCACATCCTCGGCCCTCTCGAGAAGGGGACAAAGTGGTTGTCGAGATCCCTGGTGTCCTCCGCTAACCACCGTTCGGGATTAAACTTTAGGGGATCCAAGAAGACACCCGGTTCATTGTGCATAAAAGTCGACCCCGTGGAGACGATAGTCTAACATCAAAAAGGATTTATGAATTACGGCACCAAGCTTTGTAAAAGCATCACTCACACCAGCCGGGACCGGATACCCCGCAATCGTGGTATCTTTTGGGACCACCCTGGCTAGTGGAGTTATCACCCCATGGGACACCCTAAGAGATTCCTTGATGAAAGCCGTCTATGTATTTGAATTAATCTGAAGGTGATTTTAGGGAGTTAGAAAATATAGGCGCACCAAATATGGTAATCTCTCTAATGTCGAGAGCGAGATACGAGCTTCTTTATTTGGCCAGGCCTCCTGTAACTCATTCGATAACTTCATATGTATATGGTTATCTCGTAGGGCATGAAAAGTCCCGATGATACACGTATGTCCGACCGTGTCGCTCCCGGCCTGTAAAAGCACAAGGGCTTCATCGAATAGAGACGCGCGTGATGGTGTTTCGTGGTTCTTCTCCGATTTTGGTCTAATTAGATGGTGATAAACTGTCTCGTGATCGGCATTTTCTAATTCAGCCTCGCTAGCAAGGAATTTATCGACCTGGGCCTCTACCTGAAGCCTGACCACGTTGAATTCTTTATAGAGAGGATTGGATCGCTCAGCAAGCCACTGAGGCATAGAGTACGCAAGGGGGAGAATGAACGGGAAATAGCGAAGGAGCCAGAAATACTTGATGGAGGTCTGCATGTTGATCAGAAGCGGGTGTTGGAATCCCTCCGCGCCAAGTGCATTAAAAGACTGTGCGAAACAGTAATCCGAAATTGTGTCAAAAGTTGTACACCTAAAAGCAAGCGACATGTCGACTGGCTTTCGACCATGTGCTACGATGCGCGTAATCAAGGTGTGTACCTATATTGATACATTTCAAAGGGCTCCAGGGTAGGGAGCTCAAGGACTAACCTTTTCTTGAACAATATTCTCCAACTTGAGAATGGCGCGCCTAGAGAATAGTGGAAGTAGCATTTCCCTTCGCTTTTTCGACTTGTGTGGATCAACAATGGCAAAAGACCCTTCATCCATTCCAAAGCACTTGTAAAGCACTGGTTCCTTCGTGAAAGGAGACCCTGAGGCGTAGATCTCGGCGTATGCCTGAGGCATGGAGAAGTGAACCTAAAACGAGGGATTAGCGGAGAGTGAGTACAAACGAGTAGACACCTTACTTCGTTTGGGCCAATTCTGACCACTTCACCTAAAAGCAATAACTTCGTTATAGTCGTAGCAGGCGGGTTCCAAATAGAGAGACTAACCATATACCGTATGTAGGTATTGGAGATGACGTAGCCACTCCCCTTGGAGGATAACATCGAAGTATCCTCTGTACCATCTTGTTATTACCGCAAGGCGAGGTCCCGGGAACGAACGCAAGGGGTGGAAGTATAACAGTCTGATGATGGTCGCAATTCGCAGAACGATGTAAGCGGTAAAGAAATATGCTGCGCCTGTCAATAGGCGTTGTGGCGTTAGGAATCCCATGTGTAGCGAATGAAAGGATAGGACCAACCAGGAGCCTATAAATGTTGGAGTATCTTCGTCATTCCTTCCCATACTCGGTATTCCTGGTGAATGAAAGTATTCCGACTTCTAAAGAATAGAACCGGAACAGCCTAGCGATACCCACGCAATTCTGCCGGTCAGCGCGCAGGGTGTAATGTCATACCAATTGTGTTTTCACGGGTTCATGGTTTGTGCGATGAAGATGTTACTTTTGGGGATGTAAAGAAATGCCTAGAAGTGAACCGTGTAAGGACCGATGGGGACACCACGCAATGCGAGAATTAAAAAAGTATAGGCTCAGGAAACATGTTTACTGCAACGATCGAGGGGCGCTAATCATCATTAAACGGCCCGGACCCACTATTCATTGATATGAGCTCCGACACGTTATGGATGCGGCGCCCACCTGGACACATGGACCATTCGCAGAGAGTTCGAAGGTCAAGGCTAAGTAGAAACTAAACCTAAAGGGCAAAACTTTAACGAAAAATGATGTGGCGTATGTTTTCATTCCAGCATTCGCGGGAGAAAATTGGTGATACTTTGAGCTCTTCAACTGACGCTCCGCTGTTCTCGAGACCTCTAAAGGCTTCGGTCTCCGATCCGATCCCCGGAAACAGACAACGCGTGCGTAAAATATTCGATCAGATAGGGTCTTGACACCCAGCTGCCAGTGATAAATTTCCCACCACGGTCAAGTGCCTAAATTCCAACTTCTCTTTCCACCTTAGGCCCCACAAAGCTTGTTCCGAACTTTTGCAGGATGTTATTTATTCCTTGGACAGGTATGTCATCTGTCCACACGCCACAAAGTGTGACCTCTTCCAGGCAGGGCACCGTTCTTTTCGAGAACGCGTTAAAATGGGCAGCAATGTGATCGAAGTGAGGTCGGTGTCGGGAGAGGCTAGAACTGGGGTACCCAGCGTGAATCCGCAAAGCTAGGAGAGAGGTATGAACCCCATTTCTGAAGGTGGGGGCTTGGCTGAATTCAATGTGATAACTCAATTCCACTAAATTCGGGCAGTGCTGCAGGACATCTGATATTTCGTCGTTGAGCCGCGGAACATCCCCAGGGGATGTTGCCAACTCAACGGTGTTTAGGTTCGCCCCGAACTGCCGCCAAAACTCCAGAAGGCGAGTGTAATTGAGATTAAGATGGAGCACCACATGACGCAAATTATCCATTTTCCAGTGGTAACAGAATCGTTTCGTAGACACGAAGCGTTCAACACGCAAAGTGATCAATGAAGGGAGATTCACTGCATCTAGAGTTTCACAACAGTCTCCAGCTATCGATAAGTATTCCAGGTTGTTGCAACTGCGCAGGGAGGATGGTAAATGGTTTAACCCTCCTATACTAACCCCCGCAAAGCGGTGCTCCGTACAGTCGAAACGCCTTAGGTTTCCCAAAATAGGAGATATGGAGCCTAGTTGCGATGATCGTGTGGGGCGGCCAGAAGTAGGTACTGGCCACTCATATGGAGGGTTGTGGGAGCGGATGAGAACCTCCAAATTTGGGAGGAGTTCCAAGATACGGAGAGGGGATATTTTTGGATTTGGTTCGTATGGTAACACGGCACACCGGACATACTGTGCCATCTGTCCTTGCCCACTGCTCCGCTCCAACACTTTCAAAAGCTCTGGGAATTTCGAACTGTGTGATAGCTGCAGAAATTCGTACAGGTACTGTGACCCAATAGTATGCCATACGCGCGAAACGAGTACTATACGCATTCGGGTTGGGAGGGTCGAAAGGTGGCCGACTAAGTTGTTAGCGGGACTAAGATCGAAAGGTTTGTGGGCGGTGGTCGTAAGAGGGTAGCATTGACTCGGAGGACGTGTTGCGAAAAATATAATATTAGACCAGATCTCGGGAGGCACCATATCGATGTCCGACATACGCAATTCCGAACTCCCGATAATGGCTTGTACGCGTCGAGAAATGGAGAATCGCTTTTTGAAATGCACGTCCTCAAATATAAATATAATGTTGTCCGTGTATTTTCCAACCTGATTTTCTGTGAACTCAAGTTTTAGGGTAACCGATTTAGTGGGTGTTATAAAATTTTGACGTCCAAGGAATGAGATGGAAAATCTACAACGAAGGTAAGAACTTAACGAGAGTGCAGCGGGAGTAAGGCGTACGGTGAAGGTACATCATTTCTTTCTGAAGACACCGTCATACCAATCAACGATATCTTTGACTGGAATGCGGTCTGGATCGCTGTTTCATATGACACTCCCGACCTTGCAGCTAGGGGGTCCACAACCCCGAAGTCCAGCATGTCTTCCAGTCGAACACGACCATCGATTGTTTCGATCTCGCGATGCAACCTCTCCTTAAAATCCACGAAGCCCTTCTGCTTCTCATGTCGGAGACTGGTAAGATGAGTATCCCATAAATCCTCAGTAATATGTGTACGACAGGTTGCACAAAACTTATAACCTGAAAAATCGGCCTTAATTTCCTCCCCGGGAACCATCCCTGCGAACCTGGCTGATCCAATATGATGATGTTTTGACATATGAGCTTCCCAAGATGCGGCTCGAACATTCATTCTGCAAAATCGGCAGGGGAAGAAGACGTGTCCCCTGATGAGATTGTTTCGATGCTTCCGACCATTGACATGAGCAGTATAATTGTCTTTGCCATTACACAGCATGCCGCATGGTCTACAACCATAGAATTGATGGCGAAATGGAATGTTGCAGGTGAGTTCAGAGCATATTGAGTTTCCGTCCTTCCGACGCTGGCGACGGTCGCCCTTTCGCGGCATAAACCTTATGGCAGAAATTTAGGCTATATCAAACAGGAAGTAACCCAGAAGTGTGGAGCCTATATACCTGTTCTGATGACCTTTATATATGGCATATTGTGCATGACACTACATGTGCTCGTAAAGCCACGTTCCTTCTAAAATTGGTCGCCACCAGTCATTCTTTAAGATTGAGCGCTGAGCCTTGTATGTCGTTCAGTCAATCCTTGTCAAACAAGGGCAGTGTTTAGGCAGTGTTTTCAGCGAGTAGCATATTGTTCGATGGGTGTCAGGAAGCTGCCGGGAAGCTGGGTGACCCTCGCCTGCCAAGCCCATCAACTTCTGCTGTCAGCAATGAACACAAAAGTCTCTTATCCGGAGTCCGAACGAGGACAAGTAAACATTAATGGGAAGATTATACAGGTTAGGAGAGCCGTAGTTGGGTAGGGCGGATACGTAATGCATAGGTATGTAGTGGGTAATGGTGATGTGTAAAAGTATAAGTAAATCCAAGTCGTCTCGAGTCGTCAAAAGCGATAGAAAACTAGCTAGTCCAGTTATGGCGCGAGCTTCGCCTCCTCTACGCCTTCTATATGAGACTCAGAATCCTCCGCGAGTTCCTCCTCTACCGCCTTGCGCCCCTCGGCAGTGAGAAGCGCATAACCATCCACGATGTCCTCCTCGAAGTACCGAGGGACGAACCTAAAATATCAATCAAAAATAAAAATTTCTGTTCTTATTGGTGGGTACAATCAACTCACTGAATGCCTTTCTTCTTCCTCTCTGCCGCTTCATCTCGCTGTTTCTGCTCTATAGCAACCTTCTCCCTGGTAGCATCGGAGAACTCCTTCTTTAGTAATCTATCTGTAACACTGTCCCACAATCTCCTACTCTCGTGAGGAAGCTGCTTCTCTATGGGTCGGACTACTTTAGGAATGACACTGAGCGTGGATAGATCTATGAGTGTGCAATATTCTTCGTCAACGTTGCTGACATCCGCCTTCGAGGCAGCTGGAGAGGAGATGGATGAGCTTGGTAACGTGGCGTGAGTAGGTATTGGTGAAGATGATGATGATGAGGTGAGTTTTGGATAGGATCCAGACCCGACGCGCCTCCACCGGATACGACCCCGCCACGTTCCATCAAAGACAGCCACGACCCGAGAGCGCGGCACATGTTTGACCTTCGTCCATTCTTCATGGCTTGCGTCACCATCTATGACAGTGTGAATAACACCTTCTACGAGGAAGTGGGCCTTCCCGAGCCAGGACTATCAGGGTTGCATAGTCTGATTAGTTCCAACACTGATCTCCCAACATGTACCACATACCTCTTCCTTGTACTCGACGACCGCCCGGAACTTACGTCCGGGCTTCCCACCAGTGCAGGTGATGATTGTTGAGTCACCGACGGTCACATAGAAACTGCCTCTAAGGATACCATTAACAGACGCCACTGGATGCGTAATGTTATATTGTTCCCCTTCCCCGTGGCCACCAGTTATTTTCACGAATAAACCCTGGTTGAATTCACCGGGAGAAACTCTCAGCGTCGTCCCAGACACCTTTGCAGATATCTGGTCAATCCCCGCAAGCTCTAGCGAGCGATCCGGACACGTAGCATAATAAGCGGAGACCGGTGGATGGTGTGATATTTGTTCGGTTACATACACGACCCGGAGTGGGGAAGTACCACTCGAAGCATCGTTCAGATTGAGTTGTGACATCTGAGCTGTGGCATCTTCTTGTGCAAGGGAAGTCGGTGCGGTGGATGGACTCTTCCCGGGCTTGGAGGCAAAGCTAAGACCGCTCCTAGAACTCTTAAAACTCTTCCCGCTCTTCACGCTGGCAGTTTCCGAAGCCACTGTTGGAGGATCTGCTAGTGCTGAAGAGGTCGAGTGCGAGAAGAGAAGAGGACTTGAGGGCTGCGCGCTATCTGAGTATGCAACAGGGATTATGTCCCAGTGCGCACGAAAGTGCTCGCCCAGTACGGAGTTGTACGGCTTGCAGACTTTCCCGTGCTATGTGGACCAATAAGCGTAAGTATAGGCATAAAACATAGATGAAACTAACTACAAATTTGAGATCCTTTGTAAAAGCAAATCTCAGCACCGCGAGCATCCGCTCAAATGGATCATCAGAATCATTAATCCTGTCGTTGTATCATGTCAGATAGTCCTCTCATGAAGTGAAATGATACTCACGCAGCAAAGACGTCCGGCCTGTCTAAGTAATGCCAATACTCTAAGTTGGGTATTGGTTCCATCAACGACGCTGGCAGCGAAAGACGCCTGTGTTTCATCGATGATTTACAATGATTCGCAAGAAAGGAATGCATGGAACCGACATAGCTGCGATATCCTTGACACCGAGACACTTCTTGACTAACTGTACTATCATCTTAATCTTTCCTCCTTCTCCGGTGTCTCCTGAGTCTGGGACGGAGATGGGTGGGCCAGGCGCATCGTCGTCCAGAGGTGTGGTTGGATGGTCATTAGAAAGGTCGTCGTTGGCCATGATACAAAGATATTAGTGGGCGGTTGTAGTTGACAGAGAATATGTTCTATATATGCAGTAGAATGTGGGAGATGGAAGCCTGGCAAAGGGAAACGAATAAAGTGGATTGAGATATGGCAGCCGATCCAGCTCCGACAAATATCATGATCACGTCGCTTGTCTCTTTTCCTTTTACCACCACGTTTGTCCAAACCCCAACTTAGGGCTCCCGGACGCCATTTCTCTTCCACATGTTTTATGGGGTACTACACACATGCAGGTCCCCTCGTGTAATTTTACGTGGATAACTGATGTGCTACGCTCAAACGAGCGCGCCAAGTTGAAATTTTACGAACTTTGCCAAGGCTGCAAGTTGCCCAATAGCTCCAATCTAATTTGAAAGCATCCCTGCGACGACCAAGCAACAGACCTGCTTGGACTCCCTATCCACCTTTAGCCGCACTCCCTGACTAGAATGACACCTATCTTTTTTTAACTCCAGGTTGCCACAATCGAGTCTAAGGATATCACAAGTCCTTCGATACTATTCCTTGCATGATTCTGCTTAAGTATAGGTCCGGAGAACCGGAAAGAATTGGATCAGGCCGACAGCGGAGAGCACCAATGTGTCCACTTGTCTCCGAAGTTTTGTTATGCAATTGCGTAACAATGACCTCCGCGGTGAACATCACATTTCATTGCTCTGGTAAAATATCGGACGACCTCATGTGTAGCCAGGGATAGCCATAGGCCTGTAAATTAAATGAGTAAAGCTAGCCGATAGCATGTGTTTTTTTCCTTTCGGACACGGCGATATTTTTAACTGCTGCTGACTATCTCGTCTTCCTCGACTATTCTAGCCCATTAGCATCATGCGCCGTATTTTGCACGTCATGGGGAAGCTACCCCTCGCTGTTACGTGATGACAGACTGAAGGATTCTTGTCGTTCTTGACAGGATGAACTAATATCGTGCATCGTTGTTGGAATCATCGTCTCGATATTACGGTACCATTGACGCATATCAATTCAGACTGGTCTTCTACCTAAGAGGCCATAAGAAAACAAAGTTATATCATTATCTATAAGTCATTGGGTTCTTCTCTATCGTAAGGCGTTGTCTAAAAGGTAATCTACAGAAATTCAGTTCGTTTCCATTTGGGTTCGTCTGTAAGAGGAAGGGTTTCGTTTATGGTTGTCGTCAGCAATGTGGGGGGTCTATTTGTGCAAAAAATTTAAGAAAGCGTGAAAATCTAACAAGGCCACAAATAATGTGCGATTCCTGCGCCCAGAGACAGAAGGCCCAAGCCCAACAAGGCAGCGGTGCCCTTTTCGAAGGAAATCTTCGACGCGCTAACCTCCTGATCAGCAATATAATGTCGCGCAAAGAGATCATTTTGTATCCAAAGGACCTATATTTGTGGATGGTCAACAACAATCGAAGACAATCGTACAGTGCAAATTACCTTGTTAAAAGATCTCACCAATTGTGCTTTGGCATCGAGATCAAGATCAGGAAGTGCCATGATGGCTTTCAGGAGGATATCCTCAACAAATCCAAGAAGAATGGCGCAGTGCATGTACTCGACACGCAATCCGGGCTTTTTCGCCCTAGGAAGGATCGTTAGTTTGAATTGTTTTTATCGTCACCACATGAAATAACTATTACCTATGAGCAAATCCAGCCACGCCGGTGTGCATCAAGCCAACTTTATCGAGATACTCCCAGCTCTCGTTTGCCTCATAATTCATCGTCACAAGTTTCACGATGTAGCGCGTGAGGAAGTCCTTACGGAACTTTATCTGTGGGCTATTGTGACCTAGCTCCCCCAGTTTCGCCGGTGCACCGCCTGTGTACCCTGTCTGGCGAGGCACGAAGGCCTTCGCAGTTATGTCGAAGGAAAGTAGTGTCGTATATACTTCATCTATTACCATGGGCACCAGGGGCGCGATTGCGGCTTTTGCAGAGTGGAGGGTGGCGGCGTCCTCGTGTGTAAATTGGATAAAATCACGAAGATATTGAACTCGAGTTGGAAGGTGTGTGAGGGTCGCGGGGGTGATAGTCTGCATCGACTGTGCTGGGCAGGTAGCCTTGGACATTTTTTTGAGTGGGGAAGTTATCGGCGGAAGAATTACTGAAGTGGAAGTGATCTATAGCTTGAAAACTCAGGGGGACCTTCCTGGTTGCCTTTATAGATTTTTTTCGCGGACCCAGATGGGAGATAGAGGCAGATCATGAGTACCCCCAGGCCCAAGGTCTCGACTTGTGGTGAATGGTAAGAATGACCGATTGACCGGTCGTTTCGTAAAGGTGAGGGCGCCGCTTGGCAACCTGAAAATAGTTCAGACGTTATGCGCCTGCCCTGATTGGCTTTAAACTGCACTTGAGTTATTGCCGCTGTCAGACCTTGTAGAAGTAGGCCCGAGACTGATTACTTACCGTAACTGATCATGTTACCGCTCTCCTCGTAGTGATCTGCTATCACTACGTCACGGTGCCTTGTGATCCAAACAACGCTTTCTTCGTGTCCTATTGGGGTTGTGAGATGTCTCTATCTAAAAATAATCAAACCAGCCCATCTGAGGCAAAGAACAGCGTAATGCTGTGATTTTTTACAAGGCCAGGGGAGCTATTCCTCAGCGATTACCACAGCTCCCACCACTACACAGTGCTTTCCCTGATCAATCATATTGACTAAGTGGGAGATTCGGAGCAAACCGGGGTTGGCGACACTGACGATGACCGCACCGAAGCACGGTGAGCCAACATGGCCATGAAAGCCTAGGCTCAGTACAGAGAAAAACGCCCGGTGGAATTCTACTTCGAGAAGGGAGGAAGTCCTCCTGGACAATTTTTTTTCGCAGCTGGAGTTCAGATGGTTCAACGATTCCCAACGTACATGAGGGGGAGTGACCTTCAACGCTTGGCTTCCCTCATATTACAAGTGGACATCCTTAGTGACTCTGTCGAACCTCGACCAGCCTCGCCCGTGATCCCAACACGAGGTCATAAAAATTTTCGTTTCCTCCGGCTGGAAGATTCAGAGGAAGGTTGAGTTCCGCAAACTTCGGCCCATTTGCTTCGGCGGTTCGTGGACGCCAAGGGTATACAACCCACATTCTGCGACAAGCCTCTGAATCTCCACTGGTGCAAACGAATGTCCTAAATCAGATTATGTGCTAAGTAACGCATTGCTCTTCTCCCTTCCAGGCTTCCAATAAGAGTTGTACCACATCCTATTCACTAGCAGCCAAGCATTCAAATGCTATTGACGCTTTCATACCACTGTATCACGCTGCCAAAAAGAAAAGCCCAGCCGCCCCAAAATGTAGATAAGGCGCTTTGATAAGCTGCCCCAGAGCTGGTTTCGGCGGCGTATCCTAAGGCGCCAGACAACGTGAAGCCGATAGCACCGATCATATTCCAAACTAAGCTCGTGCTTCGTTCAGGAAAGCAGCAGGAAAAACAACAAAGGGATCTTACATCCGACCTGCCAACCGAGGTTGAGCGGCGATAGCTTATACCACTTTTCCTGAGTTTCTAGCATGATAAAGGTCCTACGAACTAGGTATAAACCACCTGGTTAGGAAGGAGGAGAAGAGTATATACGCGCTGATAATAAATCCCGAGCCACCTATAACTTGTGGTGTCCAAAAGACACCGTCCAGAAGCCCAGAATTTGACTTGATCGCGGATTGGATTGTTGGAATTGCAGTGAACCTGATATTCTCGGCAAATTGAGTCAACGTCTTAAAAATAGTCACACAATACCCACCCACTTATCCAGAATATCGTCGCAGCACAGAGCTGGGAGAAAGCGGCCAGAAATCCAAGCTCGTGCCAGTACTTTCCATCTAGGGAAAACCAAATCCATTGTCGTGTCGGCTTAATCTGTTGTGAACCTGTTTCTGAATGAGAGGATCCAACTATAGTAAGGCCCTGTTCATCCCCAGGTTTGTGCCGAAACGCTTTCTCTAAGCTCCAGCCAAAATTCGCCGCGTCGTCGCGGTTCCAAGCTTCCAGAATACCAAAGACTGAACCAATCTCAAAAATGGTGGCACCAACGAATGCGGTCCAGCCAGAACTGGCATCCATCTCTTTCATGTCTGGATCAACTTCTGGAAGGAACGCGACAAAGCCATTGATCACCCAGACGACGCTTCCCAAGGTGAACGCCTGAGAAAATGTGGGTGGGCGAAACAAGGGAAAAGTTTGAAATCACCTACAATCGCAACCCACCAACTTATATTCCAGTATTCTATTCTACCCAAGTGTCCAAATCTTTGCAGCACGGTCGTTCCAAGGCGGGCGTTACCGGATTTAGGCGACGCGGGGACATGACGATTTTTTCGATGATCTCGCGACGTCCAAGCTAAATCTCCATCATCACTTTTGGTAAGATGTGCATGCGTTGGGTGTACCAGATCTTCGAGGCAGTGAGGGAGTCCGTTTCGCGGGTTGTGTTTTTGGGCTGACGGGTGCAGGTGGTGGTGCCACCTAGCTGAAAGCGTCCGCCCTTTAACTACGGCCTGAGATTTTTGCATGGTGGTGCGCGGGAGGAAAGATACTTACCGTGAACTGTTCATGACGTCAATTTCAAGTTAGACATCCCGTGAGTACTAGGTTATTCAGCATGAGGCGCTATGATAGTCTTCGGAATCGTTTTGCTTTCTTGTAAATCCCGGGCATTGTATAAAACTTGGTGGGGGTTCGAAGGGGATGATAAGGTAGAAATAATAGATACTACCCTTTATCTCCAGTGAAATGGGGGTTCACATTTTGGAGGCCAAATGTTGGTTGGGATTGGCGCCAGCGCCTCAGACAGACAAAGACAAACAACCGACACGTGACGGACGCGTACCCCCTTCCCTAATTTCCACCTCCTTGTTTCCCCACCAATCCTAACCATGCCCATCGCTGTTAAAACAACGTCTTTGGCCCC
This sequence comes from Collybia nuda, assembly GCA_015584075.1. Taxonomy (NCBI): domain Eukaryota; kingdom Fungi; phylum Basidiomycota; class Agaricomycetes; order Agaricales; family Clitocybaceae; genus Collybia; species Collybia nuda. Next base: position 20,798 of record MU150354.1, read on the forward strand.
CGGAGGCATCAAATCCTATTACCAGGCAAAAATTGAGACGGCAGAGTTGACAATCAATCAGAAAACACAGAATCTCAGACGACTAGAAGCTCAACGGAACGCATTGAATGCTCGAGGTCTGCTTCGTCGAGAACCAAAGCAATTCATAACCTAATATTCTTCGTAACAATTCCTAGTCCGGCTATTGCGGGAAGAATTACAGCTACTTCACGAACCGGGCAGCTATGTCGGCGAAGTCGTCAAGGTCATGGGGAAGACCAAAGTTCTTGTAAAAGTCCAGCCAGAAGGAAAATACAGTATGTCTCGATCTATTTTTCGGCCAAGTTCCCTACTTGACAAAAGTACGCCTAGTCGTGGACCTGGATTCTGAAATAGACATCAACTCGCTCACGCCGACTCTCCGAATTGCCCTTCGCTCCGACTCGTACACCATTCACAAAATCCTTCCTAATAAGGTCGACCCCCTCGTCTCGCTCATGATGGTCGAGAAGGTACCCGATAGCACGTACGAAATGGTCGGAGGACTTGACAAGCAAATCAAAGAGATCAAAGAAGTTATCGAGTTGCCCGTTAAGCACCCAGAACTCTTTGATGCCCTTGGTATTGCTCAGCCTAAGGGTGTCCTACTATATGGACCCCCTGGAACCGGAAAGACGCTACTTGCACGCGCTGTGGCACACCACACAGACTGTAAATTCATCCGAGTCAGCGGAAGCGAGCTGGTGCAGAAGTATATTGGAGAAGGTAGCCGAATGGTCCGCGAGTTGTTCGTCATGGCCAGAGAACATGCACCTAGTATCATCTTCATGGATGAAATTGACTCTATTGGTAGCTCAAGAGGAGAGAGTGGAAGTGGTGGCGGTGACTCGGAAGTGCAGCGGACGATGTTGGAACTGCTCAACCAATTGGATGGTTTCGAAGGGACCAAGAACATTAAGGTTATCATGGCTACTAACCGAATTGGTGCGTATAATATGGTGAACGGCCGTCGCCGGTGTGTTAACATATTTTTAGATATCCTTGACTCTGCGCTTTTGCGCCCAGGCCGTATTGATCGTAAGATCGAATTCCCACCTCCAGGCCCCGAAGCCCGCGTTTCCATTCTGCGCATCCATTCGCGAAAGGTAGAAAAACATGCTTGAATAATGATACGCCATCTAATCGGAACGACGTTCAGATGTCCTTGCAACGCGGTATCAACCTACGTGCACTTGCGGAGAAGATGGGACAATGTTCCGGCGCTGAAGTCCGAGGTATTTGCACGGAAGCTGGTCAGCAATCTCTTATACAAGCCATCCTTTCATCTGAAGGTTTTTTTTTAGGCATGTATGCTTTGCGGGAGCGCAGACAACACGTGACCCAAGAGGATTTCGAGTTCGCCGTTGCCAAGGTCAGCCTTTTGAAATGTTGTATTTTCTCTCTCCTAACGAAGAGTCAATGTCACAGGTTCTCAAGAAGAACCAAGAAGGAAATACATCTGTCAACAAGCTGTTCTCTTAGAGTTTCCATGCTTGTTTCTATACCACCCTAATATTAGCCCTGCTTAACGTTAGACCTTAGCCAGCCTAGACCCCGAAAATTGGCGCTGCTCAACCCATAAAAGGACAACAATTCAATCCCACGGTGCGATTGTTGCGTAAGTTGGGGGTGTTACATGACTATACTATGACAGATAAATACTTATATTTGGGTGGATCCCTGCATCGTTGCGCCCACAAATGGGGCATCTGACCTTCTCCATATTATGCAGTGCCCTCCTCAAGGCCCTCGAACCCCATGAAACTCCGTGAATTTAATTCTTTGACGTCAGGCGCCCGGCGCTCGTACTCGGTGGGTGCAGAGGTAGTGAGTTTCGACTGATAAGAAGGTAGGACACGCCCACACAAACTAAAGCATGTATGATTGGCCATGCATAGTATACATATGGACCCACATACGCTTCTATCATAGTAGGCGCTACGGATGTCTTCGAAATGATCCGATCATACATGCTGTAGAGGCTTACAAAAAGGACAATTTCTCTCGATCGTTCCGTATCACTTTCGCCATGGCCAAAATCTGCCCTCAGTTACTGGCTACGGGAACTTGTGTTGACTCTACATGTTCATATCAGCATGATCTTCACAGTTGTGATATTTGCGGCGTCATGTGCTCAACTGCTTCCGCCCTTGCCAGCCATACCTCTGGAAAAAAACATCGAAATAGAGTTGCGGGAAAAAATAATATGCTTCACTGCTCTATATGTGAGCGGAATGTTATGGCTCACAACTGGAGAGCACATGTGTTTGGTGGTCCTCATACTCGAGCTGCAAACAGCAGAGGTATTTCAGGTGTTATCAAGGGAGAGGACGTCGTAACAGACATACCCGGGAACAAGTTCTGCGATCTATGTCGTGTACATATTCCAGATAATCTCTGGTCACTTCACATCCGCAGCCGCTTTCACAAGAGGCAAGAGGGTTATCAAGCAATGAAGGCTGTGTTTGATGAAGCAGCACGAGACAAGAATGGCGTTACTATAGAAGGAGTATTCAATTTCGACATCATTGAACCGACCGTCGGGGCCACCGGGCTCAACCTCAGTTCGAAAATCAAACTAACTGTACCTCAATCAAGAATCACCTTGGTAGAAGTAAAACTCGCGTCTGTTGGAAGAAAAGGCGTATCCTCTTCGTATGTCCATTCTCCATGTCTACGACATAAGTTTAGCGGCTTACCTATTGTGCAGTTTCTCCGTTGCCATCGATGCATCTCTGGGTCTCCTGAAGTATGGAAAACCTATGAATGTTGTGTCAGTCTTCAAGCAGTCACATATCGGCCGATATGAAGACAGGATTGAATTCACGTTTGAAGATGTTCAGCTGAAGAAAAGATTTTTGATTTGTCGTACGCTGCGGGCAATCATTGGGAACAAGGCCGATCATCAGCTCCTAAGACCAAAAGCTCCTTACGTTCCCAGAGAGCGCCTAGAAAGACAGCCAGTACTTAGCGTCGTAGAAGGTATTGCGCCGCCTACTTTGACGGTCATACCATACGCCTTCAAGCTTCCAGCAGCAAATATTCCAAAGCCCCTTTTGTCGACCTTATCCCACGGTTCAGTTTCTGAGATGATTAGAAATGTCCGAAGGATGTTTTTGCCATCTGTTCTGGATAGCGACTCGTACGCCCGACATTTCAAACACCTATTGTGGATAGAAGAGTTTCGCATGGAGTAAGTGTTTTTAAACCACCCCCGCCAGTCAATTCATATCTTTCCATCAGTCGCGATATGGAAAGATATGACATGACAGGCGTGACCTTAAAGCAACACCGCTCCTATCACTAGTATGTACTGATCCGTTTTCGATTTTTTGTGGTAGTGAAACTTGATTTCCAGCCTAGAGGTTCCTGGGCTTGCAGAGAAGAGACCAAGTGTCCTCGTCGGTGAGTCCCATAATAGTAAGATGTCTGTATAAGTTTAAAGTTTTGCACCCAGGGGATCGTATACTGGTCCAAAAGCCTGAAGCCGCTAAAGGACACTGGTACGAAGGGGGCGTTCACGTCCTCCATCAAGCAGAAGTTGGCCTTCGGTTCCACGGTTCCTTTTCTGGGGGCCCAGGACAACATTACAATGTACGTTTCAAGTTGAATCGCATACCAATGCGGAGGCAACATCAGGCTATGGATACGGTTTTCTCGCAAGAGCGAGTGTTATTCCCGGCTAAGGCCCATCTGCCGCCTGGATTGTATCCCAGCCCTGTTGAAAAGCGTTTGAAGCTTTTCAACCCGCTACTGGCTAAAAATAACCCTCAACTCCAAGCAGTCATTTCGATTGTCAACCAGCCACCTGGGTCGGTCCCATTTGTTGTCTTTGGCCCGTAAGGCTTCCAGTTCCAGTTTTTTACATCTTACTTACTATGTATTGAAGGCCTGGAACCGGAAAGACAATCACCATGGTAGAAGCCATCCAACAAGTGCTTCTCGCAAACCCCAAGGCCAAAGTCCTTGCCTGTGCACCCAGCAATTCCGCTGCCGATCTCATCGCCTCTCGTCTGAGTAGGCTCAGTACAGATGAATTATTTCGCTTTTATGCCCCCAGCCGATTCAAAAATCAAGTCCCAGATGAACTTCTTCCCTACGCGTACCTTCGTGATGATACCCACTTCTCTGTTCCACCGCTGGCAAGGATGAAACAATTCCGTGTCATTATCACAACGTGTGTATCGGCATCGGTCATATCAGGGATTGGCATACCTCGAGGCCACTATAGCCATATTTTTATTGACGAAGCAGGCCACGCTACAGAACCGGAGGTCTTTATTTCTGTAAAGACAATGGCAGACAACTCGACCAACATTGTCTTGTCAGGAGATCCGAAGCAACTTGGACCTATCATTCGTTCTGGTGTCGCTCGGGAATTGGGATTGGAGAAAAGTTATATTGAAAGACTGATGGATAGGGACGTGTATGATATACAAACTGGTTATGGAAGATCGTATGTCTCTTGTGTTTTGGGTTCACTGAAAAATACATCTGATCCTTAAACAGCGTCATCAAACTTGTCAAGAACTTCCGTTCTCATCAGGCCATCCTCAAATTTCCTAATGAGAATTTCTACAATGGGGATCTACAGCAGTGCGGAGACCCCGGCGTGATCAATTCATTCATAGGTTCTCCTTTCCTTCCTGCGAAAAAGTTTCCGATTATTTTTCATGGAATTTCTGGCAAAGACGATCGAGAATCGTCATCACCTTCGTTTTTCAACATCGATGAGGTGTCGCAAGTGAAGGCTTACGTCGAAAAATTAAGAGCCGAGCGGCAATTTCGAGTCAGTGAGTGACATGAACGAAACAAACTATTCTGGTAACTGATAAAAGGTTTAAATGATGTAGCTGACCACGATATTGGCATCATCACACCATATCATGCTCAATGCCTGAAAATAAGGGCTGTCTTGAAGGCTGTCGCCGACGAAATCAAAGTTGGGTCCGTGGAAGAGTTCCAAGGACAGGTAAAGTCTCTGTCATACATAATATTAGCGATTTCTCACTTCTATTTAAAAGGAACGACGTGTAATCATCATCTCCACAGTTCGAAGTAGCAAGGAATTTGTCGAATATGATCTTAGACACACCCTAGGGTTTGTTGCCAACCCACGTCGATTCAATGGTTGGTGGTTTGTATCCTATCGAATTCTATAACTCATCTGTATTGCATGTAGTCGCTGTCACGCGAGCGAAAGCCCTTCTAATCGTCGTTGGTGATCCCCAGGTTTTGTCACTTGATCCCCTGTGGCGCTCTTTTTTGAACTATGTCCACTCAAACAATGGCTGGACCGGCCAACCTCCCACTTGGGACACCAGTGTTCCAGTCAATCCAGAAGGTGGATATGATCGCATCATCCGAGAAGAGGCACAGCTCGACATGAATGACTTTTCACGTCGACTAGAGGCTTTGACAATCGCTGGAACTTTAGATGAAGATACCGAGGCCTTGGAGGTTCAAGTTGACCGTCCTTGGCGCGATATGGAGTGAAAGGATGATCACGTGAATAAGTGATTGTCGATCTATTTCTATGTATATTCAATTTTTGTTTGCACACGGGGGGGGGGGGGCAATGGAGGATTCCGAGACACGGGTCTTTTTTTCAATCTCCGAAAACTGGGCTGGGGTCCGTGTATAATTGTAAGCGTCGGTGATGCGTCGAGGAAATGTCGACTCGAGTAGATTTGATTTTTGAGTACTCTTCCCCTAAGGATGATTATGGAGGGCAACCCAGTTCAACTGGGGTTCTTGCAATCCAGCCATAGGCCATCTTTTGACTTTGAATTTGGCTTTGACTCTGATGGGTGTGGAAAATGAGGAGAATAAAAGGGATAGATCAGAATCAACATTAGTTCTACAAAGGCCACCAAAGATTAGTCGGTCTTAGTCTAGTGTAGTAAGTACTAAGAGCCTGTTATATACGAGAAACGCGCTGAAATGCGCCTGTGGCTCGTTGATCACCCGCTGACATAAGTAAAAGTGGGTTATAGGCGGGGGTGGGTCGTAAGCGAGAGAGATAAGGATTAGCCGACAGAAATTTCCTTTTCTGACCCACACCCCAAAACCTCGCTTAACGACCCACCTAGGGAACCTTGTGTCTCGGAATCCTCCGCCGCCTCCCCCCTGTTTGCACATATCGAAATCTTTTTCTCTCTTGCAATTGAATTGTGATCGTTAGCTTGAAATCAAGTAATCCCAGACTAAGGAGTCCACCCCCGCTGGCGGCCCAATGGCCCGCTTTCCGCTCCCGTTGATGATCCAGCGCTCATGGCCAGTGCCGACCGACAGAAAGCAAATAAAATTTTGAAGGGGCAGATGTCAATTATTTTCGGTAACAACTCGAAGGACCCATAAGTTTCGTGCACAGTAGGGGTCAATCGTCTCTGTTTTTAGGGAGTCGGGTTACCTCCTTAATATCTGTCTGTGTAGACTTCTGTCATCCACAGGCCATTCGCAGAAGGTAGAGCTGTGTGTATTTGTCTTCCTCCTCAGTTTTCGCCACTCATGTGTGTTGTGCCGGAATTTGCCACATTTCTGATGATTACATCATCTTGACGGCCATGCTTGGGGCATTTGCTTGCTCTTTCTTCCAGGGTTACCCTCATGGCTATCGTTTGTGGAACGTGCTCTGACCCCGCCTGTGTCTCCAAACATGAACACCGTATCTGTAGCCAATGCGGTACTTCTAATGCTCCTACGAATGGAAAAAGGCATCAAACCAGGGCTTCGGAGAGGACCAACGTCCTACAATGTGTCGTGTGTCGCTGTTATATCGTACCATGCAATTCGGAGACTTACGTTCTTGGTCGTTCATCAACCGATATGGCTGCCTCAAAGGGCATTCCGCCGGACCCCAAAGGACGACAAATAAACGTGGATGCATCCGGCCCCAAGTTTTGCGACCTCTGTCGTACTCATGTACCTCTTCATATGTGGGGGAAACATAACTTTACGCCATACCACAAGAGACAGGAATCATACGCCGTGTTTAAAGCTGCGTTAGATGAGGCAGAACGTGATAAACATGGGGTCGTCGTCGAAGGGTCTTTTGATTTTGACATTGTAGACCCTGCCACTGCACGTAATGGACTGACTCTCAAGCTGACTATCAAGGCCGTCATACCCCAATCGAGAATCGCCCTAATACAGATACAATTGGAGTCAGCCAAACAAAGTAGATTCACTTCTTCGTATGTGCTGATTTGTGCTATGCCAGTTTCTGTTTATCCATATTCTTTAGATTTTCTGTCACCGCTGATGGTTGTAACACTGTCATGGTGTGTGCAAAACCTGTTGTCCTTCAAGTACAATTTCAACAACTCCGTGTCGGCCGGTTCGAAGACAGAGTTGAGTTTCTGTTCGAAGATATTCAATTAAAGAAGAAGTTCCTTATATCTCGAAGATTACGTGCTATTGTTGGAAATAAAGCTGACCACGAAATGCTGCGACCGAGAGCCCCATATGTACCTAAGGAACGTATGGAGAGACAGCCGGAGCTCACTATCGTTGAGGGAATCGCACCACCCTCCTTAAAGGCCGTGCCATATGTTTTTAAGCTTCCAGAAGCTCCGATTCCGAAAGTCCTGATCTCGACGCTGTCAAACGGATCTGCATCGGACGCCATTGATCGCATTCGGAAGGTATATTTACCCTCTATTTTCGACAGCGAAACGTATGCAAGACGCTTTAAACATCTCTTGTGGATTGAGGAGTATCGAATGGAGTGGGTTTTATTCCTTCGAAATTTGCCTTGCACCAATCGATATCCTTCAAAGTCGGGACATTGAACGATACGATATGACAGGCGTGAAGTTAAGCAAACATTTATCATATTACTAGTGAGCAATTCTATGTTTGTGACTTTGAGATTATAATTCGCTGGCCTTCCTAGCTTAGAAGTTCCTGGACTTGCGGAGAAACGTCCCAGTGTCCTTGCTGGTATGCCATGAACATTGGGACTCTGACTTTTCTTGTTACTGATAGATCTTCTCTAGGTGACCGCATTCTGGTTCAAAAAGAAGGTGCTACCCAAGGGCATTGGTACGAAGGTGGTGTACATGTCCTGCGTAAGGAAGAGGTTGGGCTTCGGTTCCATCGATCATTCAGCTGGGCCAGTGGCCAGCGTTACAACGTCCGCTTCAAGTTGAACCGTATTCCAATGCGAAGGCAACATCAGGGCATGGACTCTGCTTTTTCTCAACCGCGAGTACTATTCCCAGCCAAGGACCATGTATCTCCTGAGCCATATCCTACGATAACTGAGAAACGCCTAAGGCTAGTTAATGCATTAATTGCCAAGAATCCTCTTCAGCTTCAAGCAGTAATTTCGATTGTCAGTCAACCAGCTGGGGCGGTTCCATTTGTTGTTTTTGGCCCGTAAGATCAAATTGATTCCTTTGTAAATGAATGCGAGACCGAATTGACATTTCCATGATACAGGCCGGGAACTGGGAAGACCGTCACCATTATTGAAGCAATGCACCAAGTCCTCCGTGCCAACCCGAACTCTAAAATTCTTGCTTGTGCACCAAGTAATTCCGCAGCTGATTTGATTGCTTCAAGACTGAACAATCTCACCTCAAATGAACTGTTCCGATTCTATGCTCCTACGCGGACCAAAAACCAGGTATCAGACAATCTTCTTCCATACACATATATCCGCAACGATGGTCACTTTTCTGTGCCACCGCTGGCTAGGATGAAACAGTTTCGTGTAGTAGTCACGACTTGTGTGTCTGCATCAGTAATATCAGGGATCGGTCTTCTTCGGGGCCATTATAGTCACATCTTCATTGATGAAGCAGGACACGCCACCGAGCCCGAGGTCTTTATTTCAGTAAAAACTATTGCAGATAATTCTACCAACGTTATTCTGTCAGGCGACCCAAAACAACTTGGGCCTATCATTCGTTCAGGAGTTGCCCGAGAATTGGGATTGGAGAAGAGTTACATCGAAAGGCTGATGGAAAGGGATATATATGATATCCGGGCTGGATATGGCAAATCGTACGTATTAGAGTTTATCCTATTCTAAAGAAAACTGTCTTAATTTCCTGACACAGAGTAATCAAGCTTATAAAGAATTTTCGTTCTCATGAGGCGATTCTCAAATACCCGAATGAAAAATTCTATAACGGAGATCTAGAACAGTGTGGAAACCCTAGTGTCATTAACTCTTTCATAGGATCCCCAAACCTGCCTTCAAAACAGTTCCCGATCGTCTTCCATGGGATCTCCGGCAAGGACGACAGGGAGGCTTCATCACCTTCCTTTTTCAATATCGATGAGGTCTCCCAAGTGAAGGCTTACGTGCAGGCACTGCGGTCCGATCGGCGTTTTCGACTCAGTACGTGATTTATCCGTTGTTACATGTAGCAATCAATCTTGAAACTGACCGGTCAAATTTTCTTTAGCCGACCATGATATTGGGATTATCACGCCGTATCATGCCCAATGTTTGAAGATAAGAGCTGTTCTAAGGGCTGTTGCCGATGGAATCAAGATTGGATCCGTGGAGGAATTCCAAGGACAGGTATATTCTTTGTAAACGTCACAGTCATGCCCAGATTCACCAGGGCATTCTTTCCAAAGGAAAGGCGTGTGATCATCATCTCCACGGTCAGAAGCAGTAAAGAATTTGTTGAGTATGATCTCAGGCACACTCTAGGATTCGTCGCCAACCCAAGGCGGTTTAATGGTTAGTAACATCGTGTATGTCATCCAAGATTTTGAGTGGCTGATACATTCCAGTGGCTGTTACACGCGCACAGGCCCTCCTAATTATCATAGGTGACCCACAAGTTTTGTCACTTGATCCCCTGTGGCGCTCTTTTTTAAACTATATCCACTCGAACAATGGGTGGACTGGCCAGCCCCCTACTTGGGATACTAGTGTTCCAATTAACCTGGAAGGTGGATATGACCGCATCATCCGAGAGGAGGCACAGCTCGACATGAATGACTTTTCACGTCGACTGGAGGCTTTGACGATTTCTGGAGCTTTAGATGAAGATGCCGAAGCTTTGGAGGCCCAGGTCGATCGTCCTTGGCGTGATATGGAGTAAGATATCAGATCAATACCGCCTTATGGTTTATCTGCATATGTTTGGATCGGGATACACTATTTTCTGACTAATGTTCGTTCGTATTTGCCGGGCTCAATAAATTCTTATTCTTGCTTTCGCCACTCATGGCCTGATTTTTTCGGAAAATAAGAGCGATTCTCCCCAAGACACCTCGATCTCGAGCGATTAGCTATCTTCCAGGACTGATACATAGCCCCACTTTCCACCCACCCTTCGTGCCCTCAACCCATGACAAGGGCCATGAAATTCCTACGCCTAGCGGGGCTCAATCTCTGTGCCGGCTTTCCAACCAATCCACCATTCCTCGTTTTCGTACCCTCGAATTTGACTTGACAGTATGATCGGCGGCGGTCATGGCTCACCGTATCAGTATCCGAGTCACTGTCAACTACCACATGCACAGTGCGTCAAATAAACCACGTTCAAAGTACGCAAAAAGACATCCTCGAGGTTGGCTCTTCGTCAGAAGGGGATACTACGGCAGTTCAGTCGCACAAAAGGAGATATACTAGACGTGTCCACCCTCTCCTGACCATGTCACCAGTGCAAGTCTCTCGATAGCGCTTATGACCAGACTGTCCACAACGGCTTCACCGGTTTGGATTCCCAACCAATCAGGCGTCCAGCCTCGGGGCCTAGCGGGGCAGGCCGGGCCTTCCCGAGGACCGAGGACCCATTAAATCCTGTTGATTGGTCACTTAAATCCCAAATTTATGCTTTACGCACTCGCGATGCAGGGACCATCAATTCAATCGAAGATCTGACAGCTGTGGTGTTCTCCTGTCCACCCACTGTCCACACTCCACTCCCACCGTCCACAAGGCGCAAGCCAAACAGAGCAATATCTCGGATCAGAAAGATGTGCTAGTTTTCTACGGGGGTAGCCATCGTGCGGTATGTAAGTAGTGATACACGAATATGTACAAAGTACTCAGAACTAGGGGTGTCTGATTTCTAGGTGTGTGATCCTGGGTAAATGACAGCAAAAAACAGTGAGGCGGCAGTAGTATGACTGTTCAACATGTGAGTAAGGACAGCTGGGTGGAGCAGCCGTGAGATCCGGCGTAAAGAGAGGGCGGTGGGCGTAAGTGGTTCGATTTTGTACATGTCCATCGTAGATGGATAAGTGAGTTGTGTGGGGCATGGGCTTGTCATCGTCATCGTGGGAGGGCGCTAATAAAGACTGTAAAGGCGAGAGATGCAAGAAGCTATTGCTATATATGTGACAGAACGAAGAGATGAGTGTTAAGATAGGGGGGAGAGTTGACCACTATTAAAAGCGGTTGAGAATAAAAACACAAGTTAATGTTACAGCAGTTTTGACTGCTTCAGATGCTGCCGAATAACCATATCTCGGACTGTGGGACATTTACAGCCTAGTCAGTGTCTGAAGCATAGCGGAGCCGGGTTGTGACGCACCACTTGCTATGATACCAGCTGTCGTTGCTGTGTCCTGTCGTGAAGAAAGAAATGAGCAAACTCCTGATACGCCCAACTGTATCAAGAGCTTACCGTCACTGACGTACAGAATGCGTAGAACTTCCGAGGGTTTGGGGAGTACTCTCTATGGATGGCACTGAATTTCCCTCGAAGGTCTAAAACGAGGTCATTTATTTTCGTATGATGAGATCGAAATGGTAGCAACCCACATTTACTGACACTATCTAGATCGTTCTCGCGATCACCATAGCTTCTGACGTATCGGGAGAGCCTTGACAAATTTATCAATACATATATAGCTGTAGTTGACCCAAGAAGCTACTCACTTGATCCCAGATTTGAGTTTTGATTCGAGGATATCACATTTGTTGAGGAAGAGCACAAGGTCCACATTGGCCAGTAGCTTGTTGGAGCACACGGCTTTCCACAACAACACGGAATCTTCCTGGTGGTCTATCAGTAGAAGTCGTTTGAAGGGGTAAAAGAGTACATACCAGCCTATTAACGGAGCGGTCTTCCAACAATACTTGGTCGAAGCCCGATATAGGAGCGAGGAAGATGATCGCGTCAACTTCAGGGAAGGTGAGGAAAACAATAAGCCATTCTTATCCGCGGTACATACCATCATCGAAGAACGGTGCCCACGTCGCTATACGTCCCTTGAGTAATCGTTAGGTTCAGAGTTGCATCAAAAGCTTACGTCGCTGCGTACTGTCAATGAATATTCGGCAAAGATCAGTCAAAGTTCGAGACTTACCTGACTTCTACTCCCACCAACATCAACTATTCGCCACTCAGTGCCGCTATCTCGCCCTGCAGTTACCTCCATCTCAAATTTATACTCCGAGACCCCGACTGTCTTTAGACGGGCTTTGAGAACATCATCTTTCGACATAAGGGACGCACATCAGCGAATGTCCAAATATAAAATTGTAATCATACCATCGTTGGGCATATAGTTCAGAGCCGTCACGCGTTCCAAGTCATTAAGGAAGCTAAAAACAAACCAGAGATTATTATCAGATATATCCCGGCTATGTCGGCGGACGGAACTTACAATCCAGGGAGTTCCTCCAGTCGTACTTTCTTTCGTTTCAATATTTCTCGTACCACTTCATCGTTCCAGAGTAGCATCATGTCTTTCCGACATTGGTTAAGCACCTCCTGAGGCTCGTCGGGGGTTTCTAAGCCAGTATTGCCGGCGCTGGTCGGACGGCCGGTGTCAGGCGTTGGGTGGGGCTCATCGCTTCCATTGTAACTCGGGTAGTTGACCCGGGCTTTGGACATGGCGCCCTTCCAAGCGGCTCCCGGTCTGACGAAAATTTCTTGGGTCCGAAATGAATTCCCTCCAGGGTTATACTGAGCCTGTCCCGGGGGATACGTGTGTGGACCGACGAGATGGGTTGCTTCATCCTCGTTTGGGGGAACGAGCTTCGCAATCAAAAGAGCTTCGATGTGCCTAAGGGGGAGTAGACGCGATTTCAGCGCCTCGAGAGGGGAATTGTTTAACGTTGCAGAAGAGGGATTTGAGCGCGACGCAGGCCCATCAGAATCATACTCCCCATCAGATTCACCGCCAAATTCACCCCGGTTATCACCAAAGTGGCTGGTTTCGCCGTTTCCGTTTGGCGCGAATTCTTGATTCGAAAAATCGGACGAGGGCAGTGGTGGGATATCGATAGGTGCAAGGGGGGGCCGTGTTCGAGATATACTGCGTGCACGGGAGCGTGGGGAGGAGAAGGGCGACGTTCGAGGGGATACTTGTGATGTTGTGGAGGAAAGAGTATCGAGAATTATGCGTATTGAACGGACGATGTTTAGTTGGATAACTGCACGCCATAGCACACGTTCTTCCCGGAACGCAGTTGGGGTATACAGCCGTTGGAACTCTGTAATACGGTTCTTTAAATGACACGAAGAGAGTGTCCGAAAAACTCACGCCTGAGGGTAGTAGATTTGCCTGTGTTATAATTAGCGCAGGACGGGAGGAGTGCAGGAAGCAAAGGTGGTGCTCACCAGACTCGCTCTGGCCCAATAGAAGGAGCCTGACGATACGTTTTTTCCGACGAGCATGTCGTTCGGCTTTGATATCTGCGTCTATGGCCAAGCTAATCTGGTTTGCATGTTCCTCGCGTGCAAGACGGAGGTCGCGCTGCTCTGGAGTTTCGTCTGGGGGTGGCCTGAGGACCTCGTCGAGAGGATCGTCCGTTTGCCTGTGAGGACGGGCAGGAACAGGCATTGCAGTGATTGTGGGATGGTCTGTGAGAAACGGAGATTGAGAGCGGTGGTGGTCAGGCACATAAAGAGCGGAAATCGCCTTGAGATCGAGTCTCTATAAATCATGTGACCCAACCTCTATTCTCGTCATCTTCTGTTTCCAGCCTGCAATTTGACCCACCTGGGCTGTAAATCCCATGCACGTGTTCAATACTCCGTTCCTGGCCCATACTGCCCTTTAAATTTTATTCTCCTTGCCTCCCTTTCCCAGGCACCGAGGAACAATCACCAATTTATACATCTAAACGGTCTTCCCCCCTCAACAACCCCTCTTGAGTGTTCAAAACAGATAATGTACACTGAGCCCTTTATCAGTCTTTTCTCGCCAATACTCACTGTCTACCTCCCTATGACCACAGCTGCACTGAGTGTCGCGGGCCTAGAAACCAACTTGATCCGACTCGGTGCTCTGCGATCCTAATTCTATGGTCAAATTCCTCATCAGTTGCCAACTACTGAGGGGAACTCAATCTCTGCGATCGGAAGTCGAACCGCGTGGTCTATTCTGGGTACTCTTCTTTCAGGGCGTTTCCACCGTATGCTCGTGAGGTCCAAACTCTCCTTATGTTAACCCGCGAACCTTTACGACATTGTTCAGATGTTGTGAACATATTATTATTTCTATTTCTCTGCGAGTTCGAGCGCTTAATCACCCCAATCAAGAAGTTTGTCCCAATACCCAACATTACGCCTAGCGCAGCCTCTCACGACGTCGATACCTGTCTGTCCAACTGCCACGGATCTTATACTATACCTCCACGAACCCACCATGATTCAGACCCGGCGACTTGTCCTCCCCGTCGAAGAAGGACCCTTCAGGTCCCAAAATATATTTTTCCGGTTCCCGCTTTCAAGGTTCCAGTCTTGGGGTGCAGACGTCATCGCTCCCAGGGTACAGGTCCTGCATGTTATGCAACTTTTCTCTCCGTGCTTCTAACGTTATATATAACGTTATCAGTGCCTCTTGATTCAATATCGCCATATGCACACTCATTCTCTCACTCCAGACAACATACTCTGGACTGGCTGACCCATCCAAATACGTCCGCCCTGAACGACCTGATTATCGATACCTAGGCTTCTTTTGTTCGACCGATGTGTTCCTGAAAGCGCTGCCCGTGAGTTCGATGCTTACATGTCTCGTAGCAATGGTTCTTTGGACTCTATACAACCGTTCGTTCCTGGGGGCACCAGGGTTTAGCCATAACGACCCCCGTCAGGCCTGCGACTTCGCGCTCGCACAATAACCTTAAAAACCGAATGTTCCCGTCCTATGTTTTCGGGGAAAATGCCGAAGGGAACGCTCAATGCCTTATTGACATGAACTGAGATGGACCCGCCCACATAGCTGGAGATGGCAGTTTTTTGACAGGCCAGGCCGTTGGAAGATAAGCAACTCCTCACAGAATTTCGGCCCAACCTTGGCCAAATTTCCATTCAACTCAGCCACTTACCCACTCGAAGCAGCCGCGTAATCCAGCCCTTCACATCGCCTAACGGAGGCGGCAATCTTGCGATGATCGCACCGTTATGGCTTTATCTAAATTGGCTTGACTTGCCGCTCTCGTATTTCCGGGCCAGGCGGCCAAAGGAAGTAAATTACTGCCTAATAGTAGGGAATGAGGCTGATGACATCGGAACGTCCATTCAATTATTAGGGGGCACGCCTGAATCACGGCTTACCACGGACGTGCTGTAAATACAAGGTGCTGTCAGTGCCACCCGTTCCCGCTCCACGGACGGTAGATATAATTATAAACAATCATGACATTTCCATACTGCTGCAACACGTTATCTTCACCCGGCTACAAGCGTCCGAATTGAAGAGGAGACTTCCTGCCTCTCGCAAGAATGTTCGTTTGGCGCATTCTGATCCCCCGTCAACCTATCAGCGGTGTCAGTCTTGAGCGCGAGCGTCTGGAGTATGTGTGCTGTGTGGGTGCACGATGGAGCTGCGCGCGTGACCCCAGATTTCCGAGGACTGGGGGAAATGTTTTTATATTGGGGGAGTAGTCCAACACCAGCCAATACCCCGGAGGATTGGAACAAAGCGCTGTGTAATTACTCCGTGTACATGCGTCGACAGTGCTTGACATGATCTGTTTTGGATAGATGATCAGACGATTTCTCCAATGTTTCCCACCACAGCTTGGAAACTCCTAGACACATCACCTCAACAAGCCGTAGGCTGGGCTGGAGCACACCTCATTGTCTCTTCAAACCTCTACGAAAAAAAAGGTCGATCAACGCGCACCGTGATTGTAACAGGTATACATAGGCAAATCAGTAACGGATATTCCAACGGGTGTGATCGGGCGGGGATAAGTAATCGCTTGCTTGGGCTCCTGGGCGGTGGAACACCTAAAAAATCACCCACACATTCGCCATCCATACATCTTGGCGTGTACTTGACGCGACGTGGATTCCATCAGTGCATTTCCCTGGCCTGGTAAAGCCCGTTCTGCAACCGATGGGGAACGTGATCTCGACGAATAATATCAAGATGTACATGAGCGGCATTCCGTCAGTCTATCCATTCGGGGCGTTGTATTTGGCGTTGGCCATAGGATCGGGTCTGGTGGCATTGAGCATCACAGTGGGGCTGGTGGCTGTCACCGTTTATAGATTGACCTTGGGAAGGCTTGGGATGGGGGCGAGGCCCATCATGATCAGTGATCAGGTCCAAACCTGCGGGTCGGCAAGCTAAACGGGTTCCTGAGTGACCGCGGGACCTGAGCGGGATCGATAACTTTTTTCTTTCATAGCCTAGATCTCTTGGGAAATCAACGTACTTGTATAGGTGAGCCGAAATGGGCGAGTGAGGATCTACTGCGCTCGGTGATTACAAGAGCACGAGCCGTGTGAGTAGTGGTGGGATTGTTGGATCAGGTCAGGAAAATCTAATCTTCACACTTCAAGTTGGGGTATACGTAAAATGTCAACCCCAGTATTTAGTACCGGCGATAATATTGCTACAATGATCATCCAGGGCTAGGTGACAACAAGTTACGCGCCAACATCAACGGTTCAATGGTCTAGTGGTTATGATTTCTGTCTCACACTAGAAGCACCATCAGGGTTTATTCTTGTAACTCTGATAGTGTTTCTGTGATCACAGAAGGTCTCCAGTTCGATCCTGGATTGAACCACTTTTTGCTTTTTATATTATTATTATTGTTTGTTAAAATAATGCCATTTGATCTTATTAGTGATATGGACCCCAGCCGCCATCCGTTGACATGCGGTTCAATGGTCTAGTGGTTATGATTTCTGTCTCACACGGTGGACACAGAAGGTCTCCAGTTCGATCCTGGATTGAACCATTTTTTAAATTAAAGATCTGAAATGAAATTCGTCATTCTATACAAATTCTACAGTGGGTCTATTAAACTGCATGAACCTCCTGTTCGAAATAGGTGGCACCATGGATCATTGAGGACTTTTAACCCGTTGGTCTGGTACCTGTCTAAGTGGTGGCTCGACTAATCGATGCGGACGCCCGCCATTACCCTGTGTTATTAAGTCGTATTTTATCGAGTCCATCAAGAGGGTATAAGGTAAATACATCCCGATCAAGGGGCCACTGTTCGAGGAGATATCCGAACATCCGTCGACGCTGGTCGGTTGGGAATGGGAGAATGGCTATGGCTTCGAGACCCGCTCTGCCTCACCACTGGTATCTCCTTGTGCAGACGTGTACGTTCATCTGCGTCCAAATCATCATCATCCGACTCTTCTTCTTCCCGCAGCCGCTGTAACCCCACGCTCTCTGGTGCATCACCGTTCTGGTCGTGTTCCTCGAAAGCGTTAAAGAGGGTGGACGTTTGATTCCGATATAGTGAGCTGCGCCGACCGTGACCACGTGCCGGCGGGGCGGGGCCAATGTGGGTGTCTCCGTTGGGCCAACCATCGAGAGACATACGTCCCTGCAAACTCAGTCGGGGGTTCATCAAACCACCTTCGAGCGCTGAGTGTGTGTTGTGGTCAAGTGGGGGCTCTGGTGCACGAGAGAGGTTCAAGAGGTGAACGCCCATGAAAGTGACCGCGAATCCAGTCAGGAGTGATACAGTATTAGTGGCGTCGGTTGTGTTAAAACCTTGGAAAAGGATGAGAGAAGCAACAGCCGTGGCGGTTGAGAAACCGACGTAATACATGGGGTTGACGCTGATCGGTACATGATTTTAGTTACGAAACGCGGGATCCATTAAAAATACGCACACGTTAGTGGAGAATGTATCAAGTGCCTTGTTGAAGTAGTTCATTTGAACCAAAATACAGAGCGCGACTATAATGCCAAAGACGTATGTGCTGGGATGGGAAAACTGGTTCTTCCCTCCGAATGTCAATTTTACAGCTACACCAAAGCCTTTAATGGCCATGACTGAAATAGACCCGACGAGTGAACAGATTGAGATATAAACAATGGGATTCGATCGTCCATGTTTTGGCGCAACGCCGTAGATCATGACCAGAGTAAAAACGAGGACCGTGAGGCAATACATTAAGAACCCTGATTTTATTTGGTGAGCACATATTGTGTTCCAACATGTTTTTGAAACGTACCTGGTCGTAGGGCGTAACTTAAAATCTCATCAACAGTTTCTACCGGTTTGTCTTCTGGGGCATGAAGGACGATAATTAAAGATCCGATCAAGCATAATGTACATCCGAGCCGTCCAAGATGACCCAGTTCTTCGTTAAGTAGGAATGAGGCCAACACCGCACTTAATGTCGCTATGAATGAATAGTCTAGGTCGAATAAAGATCGCAACTCACCCGATTAAAACACTCAAAGCTCCTAGAGGCGTCACCAATATTGGAGGGGCGAAAGTATATGCTGCGAAATTAGCGACTGCGGATGGAATTTAGGTGGGGCTCCAACACAGGCTGTTAAGGGACGTGCTCACTTTCTCCAATTACCACTACAAAACATATTTTGAGTTCCGTCGCCAACATACGAGACGAAAAAGACAAAACGTACAAGTCGTTATTCCTGCCCACCATATAGGATTCTTAAGATATGAAAGATTGTCCGAGGCTGATTGTGCACCATACGCCGAGTTGCGGGCAGCTGCGTCGTTTAATCCCTGATGAAATAAACTTGAAAATGTGTGACACGACAAGAAAATCATTCGTACCTTTTTAGTAATAATGAAGCTTGTTCCGATGGCCACTGAGCTAGAGACGGCAAGCGCAAGACCGATGTATTTGTCCTCGACCATGGAGAGAGGGCTGGGGGTGAAAGATCCAGAGAGTAAAGGGCCACAGGCCGGGGAAAAGGGTGCTTACAGGACCTGGTGCGATGGGAGGTACGAGGAGGCGATGGCCCTTTGGACCATTTTCGTGGCATTATTGTCCCACGTGCTGTTGTTTGCACAAGCACCGCTCCGGCTACCGATCTATCCTTAGCGCCTAAACCAAACTTGTTTTTTTTGAACAAAAAAAATTAAGCCCGTGGGCTGGATATATACGCGAGCTATCTACTGGCTATCCAACAGTTTGCAGCGAGGACTATATGTACGTCAAGCGACTTTTATGCTAGGGTCTATAAATAAAGGGGAGGAATGTGAATCTCACCCCTACGGGTTGGACAAGATGATGGGGGAGGTGTAGGGGGTAGCCAAGCTATTTCCAAGAAAGTGGGTCAAGGTGTAAGATGTCCGTGGGATTGAGGAGAGGGGGTAATGGAATGGGGTATGTACGGAAGGACTCAGTAGGGGAAATGGAACGCTGTTGGGGGAATAAAGTTAGGTCAATAATAATGAACGAGACGATACTAATTCAGATATTTTTTGCAGGCTTGAAATGTTGCTCTCACGTTGGATTGAAGAGTGGCTCAACTTATCGAACTGAGATATCTTGCTCATCGCGGTCAACTGGGATCCCACAAGGAATCTTTAGGGTGAGGATGCCGTCTTCCAAGCACGCATCAATGTCTTCACGCTGAAAGCACAGACCAGAAAAAAAAAACCAATCAAAACAGACAAACCCAAGAGGCGCCGAGAAAAGCGCACTTTGATATCTGACGGCACTGGGATCGTTCGCGAAAATTTGCCAAATTTCCTCTCTCTTACATTGTTGTCTTCTCCCCCTGCAGGCGGTATAGGAAACGTTGGGGCGGTTTGCCCCGAGACTATGATCTGCCTCACACCATTATATTGGCATGTCGAGAGCGTCACTCTCAAGTCCGTCTTTTTTACGCCAGGAAGCTCGAGCAAGACGGTCAACAGTCTAGTCTCTGGGTCATAATTTGTATCCGTCCGAATTATGTACGGCCGTTGGGTTGGAGTAACCCTTGGGGCTACGCGAGGCAGGCTAAGGTCTTGCTGGACCGTTGGGGAACTGAAAAAACACACTTGGCAAGTGGCTTTCGGCTTCGAAGAGAACAACAGGAAACACACCTCATCGCCGATCCGAAACTCGCGAGCCGACTTGCTGGCGACGCCATTGCGGATAAGGGCATAGCAGGCGATGGTATAGCAGGCGAAGGCATTGAAGATGAACCGCCACTCGCAAACCTCACTTGTTGTTCCCTTGGTCTTTGCATCGCTGACGAAGTTCCAGCTGCACTTGGGGGTCTTCGATATGGATGGGACTGATTGTGAGCTTGCGGACGCGCTGATCTCATAGCCATAGAAGGCCCGGAACCTGAAGCAGTTCCCGGACGTGCAGCAGTATCAACGCGGAGGTTATGTGACTCAGATTCTCTATGGTCTCGCCTTCTCTCAATTTTGTTCACATGATGGAGTCGAATTGGGGTATCATCATGCGCTGGTCCTCGTTGACTGGGAACAACGTGTTGCGGTTCATCAAGTTGTATTATCTGAAACTGTGGCTGGGGTGGTTGTAGTGGTGCAGTTGGGGAATGGAGCTCATGTTGATGTTGCGGTATTTGCTGTTGCTGTGATTGTTGCTGCTGTTGTTGGGCTTGCTGTTGCTGGGACTGCTGTTCTTCACGTTCAACCGTTTCCCACTGAGGAAACACGTCAAGTGGTGTAGATGGATTAGAATATTGTTCACCAGGAAATTGTCCGTATGAGTATGACATGGCGAAAATTGCCTACCATTCCTGCGAGTTGGCGGCTTTTATAGGGCGCGGTCACGCCGAGTCATTTGCCTCCGCTTCCGTCGAACAATGGCCATGAGGCGCAAGGACCCCGAAAACTAACCACGGTTCTCGGGGTCCCGGCACGGCGCTTGCACAGCCTCCGTCGGGATTCCACGTGCTCCCGCCCCACTCCTCTCTGAATTTCGTTACGAGCAAGAGCTTTTGAACTTTGTATATAACTCTGTAAAAGAGGAATTCTATCATTCTATCATCCATTATAATACAATATGGTGTTGCGAAAAAGAAAATGAGCACAAATGATACGTAATATCTCTTCACTTCAACTCGACTCCGTCGTGCGACCCTTGGAGTCAATTGTGACACTAGCTGTTTTGATGGCGTTGGTGACCCCATTGACTTCGGCAGAGTCAGTGGCTGTTACACTCTGACTGCCAGCCCGACTTCGCGGTAATAGAGTCCCCGTCTCTGCCACCCGTGCGCCCCTATCAACACTTCCTCTCCGGCTTGTGTCATTAATTCCCCGGAGACTCCCAGTCTCTGCGACGCGCCAATCGGTCCCTCTTCGGGCGTTCGAGTTCCTCCGACTCAGAGGTTCCACCGGAGATAACGAGTGCTCTCTGTGCGGCATGTGATAGGACACCGTTGGAGAGCCAAATGATGAGGAAAGTGATGGTGGGGGAACTGATGGATAAGAAAGGCCACGAGACGGTGCTGCGTAAGATACCCCGACAGTGGAATTAAACGAAAAAGAGGAAGGGGGACTGGTGGTATTTGTATTTGGACTAATCAGACTGGTGGGGTTAGTGATTGGAGAAAATGGGAACGGTGACTCTGAGGAAGAAGGGGAGTGTGAGAGTGGGGTGTTGCCCTCTAGGGTCTGGGAAGGCCGATGGATCTGCGAAGGTGGCCGGGGAATGGGTACGCCATGGATCGGGCGGGAAGCGTGGGTTGGGAAATGCATGATAGATGTCGAAGGAGAAGATGTATTGGAATGCGATGAAGATGCCGACCTGAGGTGAGTTGGCTGCGAATATGGGTCGGTCGACGACAATCCTATTAGGTTGTCCACGGATATGCCCAGCTAGCAAAAAAAAAAATTTTTAACATGGGGATAGACGCCCATTAAGGTCGGAGTAACATACGCGACTTCTATGCTCAATAAGTTCCTCGCGATATACCTCATTGAGTCTAGTAACACGAATGTAATCTCGCTCGGTGTCAACAAGCCTATTCCTCAGCTGCTCGTTCTCTCGACGCATAGCTTCCAGCATGGTCTCTGCACTGGGCTCACCTGGGTTTGCCGATGTCATGAACGAGCGGAATCCCATCCCTATCTCCGGCGATGCGCTCACACTACTGTTAGACGTTCCCCCATACTGCTGCTGTTGTGCCATGCGCAAAGCAGTGAGCTCTCGCGCCATCCTATTCACCTGAGACTCCGATTCCGCCTCGCGGGTGTTTTCAAGACTTATCTTCTCCTCCCGAAGCTATCCACGGGGTGAATACTCAGCGCTTCGCCACTACAATATACCTACATACCTGTTCGAGCTTCCGCGAGAGTATGTTGATGATACGCTCCTCTTCAGCCTCGTAAGCATTGATGAGATCTTCCTTGCTACTCGAGCTAGTCGTTGACAGTCGCCGGATGGGGGGAGAGTACGACATCGTTTTGGGGGCTTTTGTGAGCAAGGCGGCGTCAGGAGTGTAGAACCAGAGCCTGTAATGGCGACCCGACGTCGGGAGAAGGGATTCACAGGCCTTGCTTTTTACGTAGTTGGTGGATGAGAGGCATCTGTGGGTATCCGTTGGATTCCTTAACAGAGTCCGAATTTCCGACAACCGGCCCGTTTCCTGTTGGACCTCGTTCAACTTGAACTTGGTATACGTACAGACTTAATTTCATTGATCATATTAACACTACGTATTCACGGAACTGACGCTAGTGGGCACGGTCTTTATCCCGGATGGTATATGAGAGTCTCATGATCAGCGGTCAAACCCACACAGCTATAACTTGGCTGTAACTGAAGGCCACGGCCGCGGAAACACCCCAAGTATATAATTTGCTAACACGGGGTTCGTTCAACTGTTAGTCCGGACGGTTTGAATTGCAATGCCCGGGTCCGGGAAGGGTTTCAATAGACCACCGCCGATCCCCAAGTGCACCTCACTGCCAGCAACAAACTGAAGGTTTGACCCCAAAATTATGCATGCATATTTCACTATAGCTAGGCCACGTTAACGACATTTTTAAGAAAGCATTTGATTTCATACAGGCTCTCTGATTTTTTTGTCTGGTTGGGGATGAGCTAAATCGCGGAGTCGTGACCCCATGTGTCGGCATCTTTCGGTGTTATGATTCGTTCCTCTATGCCACACTCACATTTCCCAGCATATATTCCTCCCGGACTGTGTAAAAAGGCGCATAGATTCGCCGAGCTAAGGTTATCCTTCAATTCCCCCTGACTGGTGAGAGTTACTTTGAAGGAATTCTCACCGCGACCACAAGTCCAACCAAGCCCGATACCATGAGCCAATTGGTTATGGAGGGGTCGGACCAAAAGTTCGCAATGGTGCAGCTAGGGTTCAATATTACTACTCGGCCATTTTCTGGAGGCGAGCTTCAACCAATCGCTCCGAGTACACAGTCGTTTTTTTTTTTACGTCGCTGCAATGTCCCCCATGGGCAACAAGTTAGTGTTCAGCCCTGCGACCACAGGACGTTCAAATTATAGACCACGCCGCCCTCATGGTCGGTGAGGAGAAACTAGTAGGCTTATCCTCGGCGGTCTCCCACTCGCCCCGCAGAGATCTCATAAGGCACCAGATCTTTTGGGAAACCCATGAAGCATGATTACACGCCGCTTGTTTCGGAAGTCGTTTCGGAAGCCAAGGCTGTAATGGATATGTCACTGGTCACCTATGTGGTATGGTATAATTTCTGGTGCTATATGCAAACTATACCTGCCACAGTTTCTGGAATCATCGCAAGTTGGGTAAGTAAATATACTCTCAATTCTTACTACCTATGTATACTGGCTTCTACTAATTCCTGCAGATATTTTGGGCGGGCAGAATGAAGGAATTTAACTCCGTGGATGGCTAATCATCCTTCTTTGTACGGCATACCATCATGTATTTCTATTTATTTTTCCGGAATTAAGACTTTCGTGGCGTGCAACACCTTCGTTCAGCGAGTCTACATCAATGCGTTTCATGAATTCTAGTGTGAACAAGTGTGTAACTTTACCTGCAAAAAATCAAGCGGACCCAATCGTCGCACCTCCCCTGGTGGGATGGTTCGGGCCTTTTTTTCTATAACTCACCACGCCCCAATGAAAGGTTTAGCGAAATCAACGTGAAATACACCCCGTCGATGGAACATGGCGAAGGGCCCCGCCTTCAAAGACAGCTTAACATGCGTTATCCAATAAGCAGGGTAACCGTTTATGATGAGCCGCAGTTCCCGAAGATTGGTGCCAATCCTGTCTTCTAATATATCAGGGAGTCGACCCCAGTTAAATGCCTCAAGAATCCATTGATCGGTGACGCCCATGGCCGCCAGCGCCTCGTCGGCGAGCTCCAGTGATACAGTGAGAGAGACGTCCGTCAACACTGGCGAGGGAATTTTCTCGAACACGCCACGCATGAATGTTTCCAGCGCATGTGATTCTTGTCCAATGTGACCTTCGAAATGGATGGAGCGGACGGCTATGAACGGGGTGAAATCGATACGACCGGGCCTTTCTAGGTCTGCAAAAGTTAATGACAGGTGAGCTAAACCTATATCAAAAAATGAGGCTGACGTACATGTTTTGATACTAGAAGGTAGACGTATATGAAGGTTATGTACTGAAGGTCCGATTGCATCGGTATACTTGCGTGTTGTCAGTAACCCCGTGGACGAGCTGTTCAAGTTGATAGAAAATGTTTGGACATGAGGGATAGTGTCCTGGGCTTGAAACCAGTCCAAGAGCGCTCCTGACGCTTTCGTAACATCCAGAAGTGGGATTGACAATGTCGTAACTCGTCGGAATTGCGTCATGTCTAAAGCTATTGTTGGCATAGAAGACTCGGTTATCGACAAGGCTGCCAACCCAGGAATGGAGCAGATGTATTGGAAAAAAGTGACAGGGCTCCCAATTTTTAATTTGTGAAACTCCAACTCTCGAACTGCTTTGAGGTCGCTAAGTAAGCGCCAGAAGGGTGAGATTTTGCAAAAAGCAAGGCAAGAAAAGCGGATTCTGCTGATTCCTTGTAGGCGTGAGATGAGACGCATTCTATCTGCAGAGACATAACCTTTTACGGGGGTCGAATCGTGCATTGGAAAGCCTTTTGGGCCATGAATGGACATGCGCGTTAACGCCGGTGAGATGCTGCACCAGGATGCATCGAGGAGTGCGAGGAAGGTACACAACTTGGCACATTCGACGCTTACCTCTGAGAAGAGGTGGTGTCGGGCTGGGGCGAGGAGCGCAGTAGTCGCCAAACTGCATGCCAATAATGCCTTGCGATCGTCATGAAGGTGGTTGACGATCTCATCCTTGATTTCTGTGGGCAAGGGGGGTATCATTTCCGTGTACTGAATGAAAAAAAGGGTTCAATGAACGTAATGTGACGAACGGGCGTGCCAGGTATACCAAGGGGTGAATCGAGTCTTTTTTACAATGAGTGTAGCAAATTTGACCGGGGTCAGTGGTGGGTTCAATATCCGTTAAGGGTTTTTATCGTACAGTGGCGGCGACCCTGTTGGCCCTCAAATCCCAGGGGGTTCTCCCGCAAGGGGCCAAAAGATCATGATGCCACCACACCAGCATGGCGGTTCCGACGTTCCCAGGCATCGCTGCAGGCTCTGAATCTCGTAACTCATCATTCACAGATTTTCCTGAAGATTAGCGCTCGCCGCAAGGCTGAATCTGATTTCCTCCCTGAAAAGCATAAGCATGTGATGATAGGTGGAGTCGCCAACGATAGAACGTGAAGTGAGGGTTGGGGGCATTTTTCAGTCCTGGAAAGAGCACTGTTGGGGAAGGGGAACAAGTTGGGATAACTTGGTCCGGTGAGCTAGAGGCACTGTCGACTTCGGGGGGTCTTTGACCGACAAGACCGAACACACCACGTGCATCCACCCCTATTCCATCACCAATTAAATATAATTTTACCAACACAACGAATTGCTCATCGGTTCAAAAAAGGATATAAGTAAGATAAAAAAAAAAAGCAGGCAGCCTATTTACAAAGGGTATGTAGATTAGAGGCTATCAAAAGTCATAACCCTCAACCTTGAAAACCTTCCCATACTGAAGATAGCTATCCATGATTTTGAGAATTGGCTCGGGCAATCCCATGCTCAGTAATGTGAAGGAAATTTTTCCATGACCATGTATTTGTCCAAGCTTAAAGAAACTGCGGGCAATTTGGCTGGGATACTAGAAAGCGACGTTAGAGGTGGCGCATTACATATCGTGGGAAGAGATCCGTACAGTCATCTCAGTATATTCTGCATATTGATAAGCAGCGACCCGAATTGCTGTTTGGATTGAACGTTGAATATCGCCTTCGTCGGCATACATATCCATGAGTTTTGCCCACGGCTTGTGGGAGTACCGTGGAGTATCAAGACACCGTTGGTAAGCCTCCTTGGCCTCTTCTTTGTGATGTAACCGAAGCCCAAGATCCCCAAGAATTTCCCACTCCAATCCTGTTTTACGATAGGCAACGTGCTGTGTCTTGAAATGCGCAACCTCAGCTCGGAAGATTGTCCACACTCGCAAGTCCTATGTGTACTATAAGCGACGTTTGGAGTGCAGTTTGGAGTTAACACTCACTTCGTACAATACCATAAAAAGATTATCTAACCATCGTTCACATAGACGCTTGTTACTAAATGAAAACGGCTCCTGAGCTGTTGCTGGGGTGGGATCACCGGTTGACTGTTCACCCTCTGAGGCAGCCGCCTGGCTAGGCCTCTCAAGTGTGTCTGTAACCCCGTTTTGTTTGGCATCACCATTTACTGAAGGGGCGGCCGTGGTCGAGACATCTTCTTCCCTGTCACGATCGGATTCGGTAGAAACCCTGATGGTCGGAATCAGACTTGTAGCATCCATTGACGATCCGTTCACATCGACGATGGATTCTGCTTTTGTTGTTGGAGATACCATACCCCGGGTTGAGGCATTGTCGTCAACCTGGGTTACGCCCTCATCCGCACCAGGATCTCGCCCGCGAGGGGCTACAGTACCATCCTCATAGATAACGGCCCGACCTGCGTCGCCTTTGTCATTATCCTCATCACTTTTGCCATTGGAGGTGGTCGCAACGACCTGACTAATATCGGCCTGAGCCTTCTGCATCCTGTATTCTTCCTCCATGACAAAAACAGAGCTCCGTGTCTTGAGAAGTTCATCCCAACCGATCTGCGACACAAGGCGAGTAAGTAAGGAGTACGCTCTGGCCCATGTTCCGCGGAGTCCAGGAGCTGGGAGCCGTTGTAGTGCGGGATCGGCCTGTCGAATATTAGCGGAAACTAGTGTACCTGTCGTGAGCGACGTACTTCATCATCTTCCGTCTTTTGTCGATCAGGCAGAATTTCGCCTATTGCTCTGTGGAAGGGCAGGTGGACTCTTGCAGGTGTTAGTGGACGATGGGCATCCCGACCGTTGAAAGTAAACATGGGACAGGAGTTAAGGGTTAGGAGTGCCTTTTGGGGGTTCGTGTAAAGAAAAGATAAAATGTACTTCGAAGAGTACACGCACAGATTCAAATTGGCCAAGATCCATGTATAATTCAGTCAACTTCTCCCACGTCACAAATTCGCTTGGAGCGCAGTTCACCGCCTGGCGAGCCAATTTCAAAGCCCATTCGAATTTGCCTTTCGAACGCAAAAAGTCGCATTGTACGTGAAGGAGGGTATATGATTGTGGTGTTTGCTTCATCGCATTGGCCATAATTTGCACTGCCTTTACTTCTTCATCTATAGTAATAGTATTAGTGTATCCCCCAATAACAACCACGGTAGGTATCACGTACTCATCCCAATGTAACTTTTGGCAAGTAGTGAAGCGACTTCGGGCTCGCGGGCTGAAATTTTTTCGAATAGATTGGCGGCTTGCTGAAATCTTCCACTGTCCCCAAAATATTTCATGATCCCTGCTGTTAGGTGATTCGACACAACAGTTGCGACCTGGATTTCTGGATCTGATCCAACCTGCCACCCTAATAGACGGTCAGGAAATAAAATAGTGATTAAGCCTTAATAAGTCATACCCTTGGGGAACAAGGCTTCCGCCCCCTGTAAGAAACGAATTTCACCTTCTGGAGATGTGATGGGGTCAAGTTTTCGATACGCCTCGAGCCAGTATGTTGGATCGTCCGAATATAGGATGGCCCTCAGGAGTGCAGAAACGTACGTCTCCTGCCACATTTCCGGAGTGGCCTCATGTCTAACCGGGAGTTTAGAACTCTGTATCCCAAGTCGGGGAGAGTTGAACCTACCGTTCTCCCCGCAGGTCAATCACGTATGCATTCACACCTCCAGGTATCTTGACGTCCACGCGAATGTCCACCCGGGAGAAGGCATTAAAACAGCTGGAAGTTTGTTATGTGTTGATTGGCTGCAAGCGGGATGATACCAGTATGCGCTCACCAATAGCATCCGTTCCGCACCTTCCATGATGGTGTTTTAGAGAACCAGGCCGAGTTTTCTTCGATTGCATAAGTCAAAGAGTTAATGTATGCTGCAAGGGATGCTGATGAGGACGCATCCACTCCAGATATATAATGGTAGGACCCAAGCTAAACGGGATAGGATATGAGATAGTATAGATGAAACGAAACACGGACGAACATCTCGTTGTCCGCTTTTTCCCGTGCTTTTGACAACATGACAGAGGTCTGGGGGTCCTAGTTCCCTAAATGTTGCTGTAATGCGCGTATCGGAGGTGAGAGCCCCGCAAATTGACAATACGAGCATATATAAAGCGTACATAGGGATTCCGTCCGAGCTGTAAGCGATTCTCCGAGTTCAACCTGCAAACGCCTAGTTAGTTGGATTTGATGACCCCCCGGACTGGAAGTGTACGCGCCTCGAAGATCTCTGGTATTTCCTTGAACGTTGCCTCAGCCATCGTCCAAGGTAGTTAAGTCAACAGCGTTCTTGGTAAAGTGAAAGCGCGGTTGTTTGGCGAAACACGTCCGCACAAATATGAATCACAGCCACAAGACTTGGTAACTTGTCGCCAGACGGTTCACGCTATTCGGAAACTCACTCTAGAGATTTGAGTCCAGAACATCAAAAGGCGTGAAATTGCAGCAGAGCAGTTATACAAAATAATGAGTAGGTCCATTTTATGATGTCTAGCATGATATTACACAAAATAACTCGAGTCCAATATCTCAAAATAACCACGGACCAACTGAACATCTTACATCAGTAAAAGTACGAACCGCCTTCTGGCAAAGGATCTTACCTCTACCTCTTGCCCCTTCGGGTTTTATTTGCAGGCAACTTGTGTGGATCAAGTTCAACGCCTTTACTGAATCCCGCGCCTGAATAACGCATGAGATATTTATTTCGCTTGCACCTTGGCTGATCATTTCGATATTGACACTGCCTTGTGCGAGTGTTGTGAACATCCTTCCAGCTATACCAACCATATTTCGCATCTCCTTTCCTACCAAGGATAGGATGGCCATATCGCGATGCACAGAAACCTACAGTGGTGTGAGCCAGTCACAATAGTATCATCTGTGAAAGAGCCTACTGTTCCGGTGTTCCTCAACTCCTTAATAAGGCGTTCCAGGAGTTTCTTGGCCAACCCGTCTTCAATTGCCATACTGACATGGACCTCGCTGGTGCTAATCAAGTCTACTACAACCCCATACCGATCGAGCGTCCCGAAAATACCAGCCAAGAATCCATGTGAAACGCTTTTACGATTTGAGTTAATATTTAGAACTATGATGTGCTCTTTGATGGTGACGGCGGTGGGCGCCCTATTGCGCTTTTCTTCTTCTGACATCACTGCCACATTTTGGAGGGTCGCCAGTGACACTGGTTCCTGTAGGTTTTCACCACCGATGTCGCGTGCCGCCTCAGGATTGACGTCTGCATCAGGGAATATAACTGTCCCACCACCTTTTGGGTTTTCAACATTCTTTATCCTGATAGGGATTTTTTTGCGGATAGCCTACCTTACTGTCAGTACACGCGCGTAAGGGGTCAAATGGAAACGCACCTGCTCCATGGTGAATGGATGTACCACTTCACTCCCATAATATGTTAACTCGGCTGCCTCATCCGGGGATATAATCGAGATGAGACGCGCCGTAGGCACTTTTCGTGGATCGGCGGTAAATATACCATCAACCTCTTTCCAAATTTGAAGTTCAGCAGCATCTAAACCAACCGCAAGTAAGGCGGAGCAGAGGTCAGTGTACCCCCGCCCGACTTGATGAAGTAAAGAGCCAGGGACCGGACCAAAAAAACCTATTTAATACAATACAATTAGGATAAATAAATTTCGTGATCGGGAAGAGCGCACCAGTGACGACCGGTACACGTGAACCACAGAGCTCAATACGTTCCCCGAGTGCGGCAGCCAACTTGTCATAAAATTCCTGGTCGAGTGACCCATCAGGCGCGTCATCCACATCGTGTTCTGGGACGATATTTTCAAGAGACACATATTCTGCGTCGATGCCCTAGTACAATCATGAATTAACGTCACGCCCGTCACTAGCTAGAGTGACAAACCTGGTCCCGAAGAACTGCCGTCATAATTTTACAAGCTAGCCGCTCTCCCAAGCCTACAATGCTATCTTGGGATCGCGAGGATATCTCATCAATGACCTGTCAGGTATGGGACGTAATGGGAAACCGTATTCAATTATCGTATGTCAACTGTGTCAGAATAAACATACCTGGGCCGCAAAGAGAAAACTCCTGAGCCAGTCACAATCTTTATCGATCTCTTCTTCTAGCTCCTCCAGGATATCTGGATCGCGTACAGACTCTCTCGCAGCTTTCAAGTGTTCCTGGCGGATGAGATCAACCGTGACATTGAATTCAGGAAGCCTTTGGCCGGCTTGTGGTACAGTCAGCGGACTGAGGGCGAGAGATGTAAAGTTTTGAGGTGACGTCGAGCCTGGAGAAGACCGACTCCGTGGTTGGGGACTCATAGGAGGAGACTGTGTACCATCGTGTCCAGCCCCAAATAATCCCCTCGTGACAGGCGTCGCTGTTCCCGGAGTACTTGCGACTTTATGCCGACGTTGCAAGGCCTGAGATGCTGAACGCAGGAGGAGATTGGTCGTCCCTAAAGCTTTTGTCGATCCCGATCGAGCAGAACATACGAGAGCAATTTTATGTTGGTCAATATAGTTTCTACATGAGTTACACTTGGGTGAGCAGAATTATAACTCGGTGCATATAATCGAGTACATACGATACAATATCTTCCGCAATTTTGACAGCAAACTTTCCAACGCTAGTGCCCCCAAACTTCTGGACTAGCCACTTAGCCGCAGGATCTATAGTATTTTGATGTAAATTTGGTGGAGTGCGAGGAGGTGAAGTCGAGGTAGACGATGATGGTGGTGAAGAACTTGGTGTTGATTCGTCGGACATTATAAAAGCAATTCAAGCCAGTTGTATTAGCACTTTACTTATAACCTTGGTTGGCGGAAGATCAGCCCACTTTAAAAGGGTGATAAAAAGGGTAGAACAGGTTTTATTCTCGTTCGACTTGGATACATATACGAGTCAGAGTTTCAGCCGATCCGCGTAAATCCGACTATTGCGACATTTTTTGTTTCCCTGAGTCCGATGACACCGAAAGGGGGCGTGGCCTTGTGGTCCCGTCCCCATAACCATAGCTTTCACCTAGAACTACAATAATCCAAGGCCATGCGCACCTTGAACCGGCTTTGATCGAAGGATATCACACATGTCATGGAAAGACCATGCGAAACTAGAAACGTTGCCGAAAATTTGCACTAGTACTTCCAGACCGGCACCATCCCACTTCAAACTGGTTTTAAAATCGCTTTGGGGCTAAATGCTTCAACACTCGAGATCTATGTCAGCTGGGAGCGATTATACGTTTACATTAACTGTTTGTGTAAAAGATCTATCTCTCGTGGGTCCTTTGATTTTCCTCACCTGTCAATACCACCGGCCCGGTTTGAAGCGGAGAGTTGACATTTGGATCCATGTGGCTTTTCCCAAGTTGGTGTGATGTTCAGAGTCAAAGTCGCCCAGGGGGTTTTGAGACGCTCCATCCAGTCTCTTTTCTTCACCACATCACGCAAATCAGTATCAACGATGAGTGCATCTGGCGCGCAAACAATCAACACCACAGAACGCCTTGCGGGCATCCGTGAGCTCATGACCAAGAAGGAGTATGCAGTCCAAGCGCTTGTTGTCCCGAGTGAGGATCAGCGTGAGTTCGGATGATCAGGATTGATATCACATTCGGTCCTAACCCTAATTCATAAATCAGATTCCAGCGAATATCTTGCGCACTGCGACCAGCGACGGGCCTTCGTATCCGGATTCACTGGATCTGCAGGTCGGTTATGCGGAAGCTAGGATTCGCAAACATTGATAGTTGTCCTAATGATGTCACAGGATGCGCGGTCGTAACCCTCGAGGAAGCCTTTTTGTTCACCGATGGAAGATACTTTCTGCAGGCTGGGCAGCAGCTTGATCAGTGAGCAAAACCACCACGTAACTCATCACATCTCCGACGGTTTATAGGAATTGGACGTTAATGAAACAAGGCCTCCCAGGTGAAGCATGTTACTCGAATTTTGCAGAATTCCAATTGATATAGAAAATTAAGACGTTCCAACATGGCAGGATTTTTTGGCAAAAGTGAGAAGCGTTCTACTTCACAAAACAAACTATGATACCTTGCACATAGAACCTGGGCCCTTCGACAAAGATTGGCATTGATGCTACACTTATCTCAGCATGTATATCCTTCTCCGTATCTATGTGAAACGGTCAATGACAACCTAGACAGCCGATGCCGAAACTATCAACAAGGCTCTTTCTCCTAAAGGCTCAACACTTGTTCCTCTCGAAAAGAATCTTGTAGACGCAGTCTGGAACGACAGGCCTCCTCGCCCCCACAACCCCGTTTTCCACCTTGATGAGAAATATTCTGGTGCGTCCAGGACAAAGGGTCGATTTCGCCCTTGTAACTGATAACTGTTCAGGCCAGTCCCCTTCTGATAAGATTTCCCGACTCCGAGAGGAGATGGAGAAGAAGAAACACAAGGCTGTCGTCGTCACAATGCTAGATGAAGTGGCATGGCTATTCAACTTACGTGGCTCAGATATTGACTATAACCCGGGTACGTAGTTGATTTCTGAAACGGGCTCTTTTGACGACTCGAACAGTCTTCTTTGCTTATGCTGTGATAACAACGGAACACGCCGAGTTTTTCATTGAGAATTCTCAGCTCGATGGTGCTGCTCGCGAATACCTGAGCAACATTGTCAATATCCGCCCATATGATGGTATTTTCGATTACCTCAAGAAACTCCCAGGCCAGCTTAATTTGACGGAAGAATCTGTGTGTATCTCTTTTCCTTGAGCTGTCGTAACTTATTTCATCACGCCCCTGCAGAAAATACTACTTGGAGACAAAGCCAGTCTTGCTGTAGCGGAGGCAATCGGCCAGGTTATTTTATTAATCAAAAGGATGTCCACCCTATCTGACACTGGATCTAGGGAAATTTCACCATCGATCGTTCACCGGTTGCAGAACTGAAAGCAATTAAGAACGCAACTGAGCTTGAAGGTTTCCGGCAATGCCATATACGTGATGGCGCAGCCCTGGCACGATATTTCTCCTGGCTCGAGGAGCAGCTCGAAAACAAAGTTGATATTAGCGAAAGTCAAGGTGCTGACAAACTTGAGGCGTTCAGATCGTGAATATCCGTGGCTCTACTTAGTTGATTTCTTTAATTTATTTCACCTCCAGTGAGCTCGATCTTTTTAAAGGTCTATCATTCGATACGATCTCGTCGACTGGTCCCAATGGCGGTAAAGCAACCACGAAGCACCCTACTTCCAGATGACCTAATCCCACCCTAGCTATTATTCATTATAAACCTGACCCGGAGGACTGTGCGATTATCAGAAAGGATCAGGTACTTATATTTATATCTATAACTTCGTCCCTAACAAAGATACGCAGGTTTACTTGTGCGATTCCGGAGGTGTGTCAAACTGTAGCCTCTCAGGTATTGTAGTATAACATGGGAGGTTAAGCTCAATTCTTGGATGGAACAACTGATACCACTCGAACCTGGGTGGGCATTCCCGACACTTAAAACGGTTGCTCATAATTTATTCACTCATTCCAGCATTTTGGCAACCCAACCGATGAGGAGAAGCGAGCGTTTACACGTGTTCTGCAAGGTCATATTTGCATCGATACTGCTATTTTCCCAAGTGGCACAACAGGTGAGTGTCCACATTCCCAATTAAGCGTATCTCACGTGGGGGGTGCAGGTTATGTTATGTAAGCATACCAATAATCGTTTTCTCTATCAATTGTTGAGGTGGGCACATGTCAGCGATGCTTTCGCACGGAAGTCATTGTGGCAGGATGGATTAGGTAACGTCGCCTTCTGTTGGTCTTCCTCCTCAGAATCTTAACATCTATGAAGATTATAGGTGAATTCGATGCGAAGATCCACAAACATATTCTAATTGAATTTAAGGCACGGTACCGGACACGGTGTTGGCCATTTCCTAAATGTCCATGAAGGTTCGCACTTTATATAATGCTATATACTTTCCGTACTAACCCGTAAAAGGCCCCCATGGAATTGGTGTTAGAATAGGTAGGCCCTATCCCTAACTTTGATTGGCACACCTCATTCATGTTATAAATCGCAGCGTACAACAACACCACACTTAAAGCCGGAATGACTGTATCCAACGAGCCAGGATATTATGCTGACGGCCGCTTCGGTATCCGAATCGAGAATATTGTCCTTGTTCGTGACGCCAATACTCCAAACAACTTTGGAGACAAAGGGTACCTTGGATTTGAGCATGTCACAATGTTAGTTGATATTTTTTTTACAAGGGTGTGGTCCACATTGAAATGTTTTCCTTCAGGTGCCCAATACAAAAGAAACTCATTGATACAAGCTTACTGACTGAGCCGGAGCGGACGTGGCTTAACGAGTATCATGCAGAGACATGGTCTAAAGTTTCGCCATTATTACAAAACGATCAGAGAGCCCTGCAATGGCTAAAACGAGAATGCTCGCCGCTCTAGATCTGATCTTCCTGACCTGTCATTAGCTGTGATACTATAATCCCATATAGTACCTTTTTATGAAATATGGCCCAGGCGCAGTTGAAATCTGTTGAAAGTTGTCCCTGATGCATATGGTGCGTTTTCTTCGTCACTAATTGCCGTTAAGCCGGCGTCAACTCCCCATAAAGGCCATCGGCCAACGATGGTGGGCGAGGTCGCCTACATACACAACAACAATCTTCACACGTTCCTTGTCCTTCCGTAATGGGATCATAGCAACTCAGCAGCACCCCTAGATCAATTCAGGCAACACCCCAGTAAAGGGTCTGAGATTACTTCCTTTGTGGGCGAGCATCATTCCATGTACAAACAAGGTCGCAACGAAAAATCGTTTTAAGGAAGCTGTTAACGGTGGTAAGCAGCTTCACACCATATAATCCCCTCACCTCTCCTTGACCGGCTTTTGTACGCATAATGACATTGAACCCGAACTACTGCAGTGCCGTGATCTCACCAGGAGGTTGCCTTCAAGGTGGAACTTGCCGTAAGAGGCATGATATTCGCCAATGTCTATGTGGGGTGGTAGTCCTTAAGAACAATTTTCGATCTCATCAACGAGGGAAGCAACACAAGGCTAGGCTAGACGAGATGATAAATTACCAGGAATCTCGGCAAGGTACCGCGCACGGCGCAGTTGTCAGTCCATCCTTTCCCAAAATATTTACTAGAATTTAACATTTAACAACAGCCCGAACCTCGGGAAACCTTTGAATGTTGTTCACAATGCAACAAACAAGTACCAGCCTCACAAATCAATAATCACATAGGAAAGCACGACAAGGAACGGCGCCTTAAAGAGACGGAAGCAGCGCTTGCACGGGCGGAACTTGATAAAGGGGGTATCACAGTATCGCATACAGGCGGCATCGATTTTGGTGTCGTTGAGGCCGAAGGCGTTGAACATACGCAAGAGGTGACTGTCCGGGGTACCGACCCTTTGAAACACCCGGAAGTCAGATTTTTGAGCTGCCGCATGAGATCTTCTACCAGGGGAGACACACATGGAAAAGAGTGGGTGATTTGTCGTACATGTTTCAGTTGATGACCCATATATTATTAGATTTTCCATTTCATTTATGGGGGGCTCCCGATGGATCAAGTGCCACACCAACAGGAAGCTCATTGTAGTATTCTGCCCATCATATGCAGGCCGATATGAAGATACTGTTGAGCTTCATTTTTACCATCAACAAGACAAACATTCTTTTGTCATAACACGACATGTGTGCGCGACTGTTGGCTCTAGAGAAGACCACGAACATCTTAGACCAACTGGCCCCTATGTCCGGAAACGACAGCCTGCGCCATTTCAGTTCAACGGTCCATTCAATAATAGCCTCCGACCTTCAGTTTGGGCCCCATCGACATGGGTCGTTCGTCTTCCTCAATTTCTGCCTTCGAAATCCCTGATCGATGCTGTGTATGGTCATCGAGGGAAAAAGACCATAGCAACAGCGAAAGCCTTCTTACCACGGACTTTTAATGAAACCACGTATGGGGCAACCTTTCAGGTGTTACTTCATTTGGAAGAGGAGAAACTAAGGTACGCATGAATTTACCATCGATATATCTGTGTACTAATTTTTCCGTGTTAGGCAAGACTTAGAGGCATACGCCATAACTGGGGCCAAGGTTAAACCGAATTATCCACGTTACGAGTAGGTCCTTGACATAGAACTAGAAACCGATTATATCTGACACCACGATCATAGTTTGCAAGTCAAAGGGCTGGATGAGGGGAGGCCATCGGTTCTTGTCGGAGATTTCATCCTCGTTAGCTCCGCTACCCAACCCGAAGCTCTTCACGACCCTAAGCGCACTTGGATTCAAGGCTGTGTTCACGAAGTACACGCCGATTATGTTAGTTTGCGCTTTGGAGAAGATTTTAACACATACAAAGGCTCAATATTCGATGTTCGCTTTGTTTTAAATCGGCTTCCTCACCGACGTATGCATTACGCACTCAGCAATCAGTTCAAACCGACCCGATTTCTATTCCCAGGCCCCAACAACATCTTACCAGCATCCAGTGCCACACGCATAGAATCCATTTCGCTATACAACCGAAAAATTAGAGACGAACAACTTCGGACTGTGGTCACCATTGTCAATCAGCTCCCGGGGTCTGTACCGTTTATTGTATTTGGACCGTAAGTTACAACATTGCCTTGAAATAAACCATGCCATACTGACTCAGCATATGAAGGCCTGGAACAGGGAAAACGGTCACGATTGTGGAAGCCATACGGCAGCTCTTGGATCGTGACCCCAACACTCGGATTCTGGCATGCGCTCCTAGCAACTCAGCTGCGGACCTGATTGCCCAAGGAATGTTAGCCTTGGGAAATGCAAAGCTCTTTAGGTTGAATTCATTATGGCGAAAAGTTAAAGACCTTCCATTGACTCTTCATCCATTTTCGAAAATCAACGGTAACAAAATATTCTCAATGCCCACTCGAGAAGAACTCGAAAAGTTTCGTGTAGTTGTATCGACATGTATTGCTGGAGGCGTACCTCAAGGTTTGGGACTGAAGCCTGGTCATTTTACACACATTTTTATCGACGAGGCGGGACAAGCGCAAGAACCAGAAGTTATGGTCCCGATCAAGACAATTTCTGGTCCATCAACAAATGTCATCCTCGCGGGCGACAATCAGCAGCTTGGCCCTGTCATCCATTCGGCGTTAGCAGGTTCGCTCGGTCTGCGAAAGAGCTACCTTGATCGATTAATGCGGTTGAACATATATAACCTTGATAACTATTCTGGAATTACGTGAGTACTTAGTGAAATTCTGCCTGAATCACACCCGACTCACGTAACGAATCCAGGATTGTGAAACTGTTGAAAAATTTCAGGTCCCACTCCGAAATCTTACAAGTTTCCAATCTAGAATTCTATAATTCAGAGCTCAAGGCCTGTGGGGACCCTATGTTGACACGTATGTTTGAGAACTTAGATATCCTTCCCAAAAAGTCATTCCCCATCGTTTTTCACGGAATTGTTGGCCGTGATGAACAAGGGAAAGAGTCGCCTTCATTTTTCAATATTGATGAAGCTACTCTAGTCAAGAAATATTGCATGTCATTGATCGAAAACCACAAGCCTAAAATATGTTCGGATTACTTTTATGTTTGGCCCCTCACCATTGAACCAATTTTTTTAGTGCCTGAACACATTGGTGTAATTACGCCTTATTATGCACAACGATGCAAGATATTGGATTTGTTTTATAAGAATAGTAAACTAAAGGGAATCAAGGTTGGGAGTGTTGAAGAGTTTCAAGGACAAGTAAGTCAATACTTGACCCTTTATTTGGAATTTGATATATTTGTTTTTTTTTAGGAACGCCGCATCATCATTTTGTCAACAGTACGTAGCACCGTGGATTACCTTCGAGCAGATATACAGAAGTCCCTTGGATTTGTGACTAATCCCCGTCGTTTCAATGGTGGGCGATTTACTGAAAGCGCTACTGTTAATTAACATACAGTGTAGTTGCCGTGACGCGAGCACAAAGCCTCTTAATCGTGATCGGGAACCCAACTATTCTTTCACTTGATCCTTTGTGGCGAAGGTTCCTGAACTTTATTCGCAACAAAGGAGGATGGACAGGCACCAAGATCACTTGGGATCCCGAAGAACCTGTTAGCTCCGACAGGATGTTATTCTATGACGAAGAGCTGCGGGAACGGGCAGAAAGAGAAATGGAAGAAACATTGAAACGCCTGAATGCCCTCATCATGAAAGATACCATTGATTTATCCGATTCGGATTCAGATCACGATGAGACGCCTATCTTCCGAGATGGTGAATGAGAAATCACTTGAAGCCTACGCATGGGTGGAAATATAACATGATGCTATTATTTAACATACTTTCGAGCCCTTCATGTCGAATCTGTAATACGAGGCATGTGGAAATAGTAAGAAACACAACACTGTCAGTGGTTAACAACCACCGTACAAAATTGTAAATGTCCTTGCGCAAGGTGAGTCAGAATTTGTTTAAGACCAAACATCGAAATCATTGTGCTCACAATGAAGATGCCAGATTGGCCTGACATACAGCAAAGACTTACAAATATTCCTTTAAATTAATAAGTAGGGATGTCACTCGGAGTCTCGATATCAATTCCAGCCCAGAGCGTGCATTCCCTATTTCCAAATTCGGAAGACACACTAAGCGGAGTCGGGATTTGGGGACGTTTACACGATTCGCCTGGTTTTCTTCTAGGTTTTCGAAACTCTCGAGACTCGGAGCAGATCTGCTAGTATTTTTTTCTGAGTTCCCTCACAAAAGACGAGCGAATACAGGTACTAAAATCAAGGTACAGAAGTACTTCTTAGTATTGTTGGATGACTTTTAGGACGCTAGCTATGCCCAGGTTCTTGAAAGCAAGCCTTTTACCATCCTACTTTGCTTCGAAGTTTTAATCCTGGTGGATTCGCTGGTATTGTTACTATCAGAAGACGCTCAAATTTACGTATTCTCAGGTGTTTCGCCATTAACCTTGCAAAATATAGTCTTCGATTAGCTAGTGGGACCCCTCACTGGATCACCGAGTAAAACGAAAAAAAAAAACTCATCTTTCATTATGGTCTGCAAGCAAGGATGAGGTGACTCTCTAGAAATACGGGGAGGAGTGGGAAACTTACATCGTTGCGGAACACGCGTATACGCAATTACCATTTACAACATTATTTGAGGTGCGTGTTTGACGTGTAATCGTAATACTATCGTGATCCGTCTTCGAGGTTCCGGTAGTAGGGCTAAGGGTAACAAATTTTACCATGACTAACTTATTTCATTTTTATATTTGTACCACCCCCAGTTCGCCTGCGCCTTTGAGGTTGCAGTGATCGCTATCGCAAGAATGCGGCTTTCCCCAAACCCAAATTACTGTTATGCTTCTCTCATACCTGGGGGTTGCTCTCAAGGGGATTATTGCAGGAAGCAGCACGATATTGGACAATGTGAATGTGGCCTTGTACTCCATCTCGTCAATTTTCGGGCGCATAAAAGTGGGAAGAGACATAGATTTATATTAAATGAGATGGTAGATTCAGGGCAGCAACTAGCTGATACCAGGGGCAGGACCTGGACGATCGTAAGCCTAATCTCTTATTTGTTGTTTTGTGTATATTCTCAATTTGACCCCTCGTTGGCAGCCCGAGGGTCAGGCATCTCAATGTTCACAGTGTGGCCGCAATGTACCAGCTTTCGAGATAAGCCTGCATGCTCAGAAACACGCGAGAGAAGAACGCCTCCGGGAGGCACAAGCGGCTTTTGAAGAGGCCGAGCTTAACAAGGATGGTATCGTTGTTTCCCACACCCAAGGTATCAACTTCGGTGTTGTCGAGGATGAAAATGCCGATCGTCGGGTAGATATCACGATTCGCGGCGCAGAACCGACAAAAAATCCAGATGTTCTGCTCTTGAGTTATCGCATGAGGTCGTCTTCTAGGAAGGATGCACATGGGGAAAGGTATGGTTTGTTGATATGGCTTAGAAGTTCTTCACTCATGTTTCATCAGGTTCTCAATCACTTATGTAGGACGTTCTAAATGGATCAAGAGCCATATTGATCGGACCCTCACTGTGGTATTCCACCCTTCATACGGGGGCCAATATGAGGATACTCTCGAGCTTCTTTTTGTGAATTCTCAAAGTAATCGGCGATTCATCATCACCAGACGAGTAGAGGCAACCGTTGGCTCGAGAGAGGACCACGAACAACTCAGAGCCACTGCCCCCTACGTACGAAAGCAGCCTCCCCCATTTCAATCCAACGTTCCCCTGAATACAGGCATTCGACCTCCTGTCTGGACCTCAACTAAATGGGTCACTCGCCTCTCAGAGTATACCCCACCCACAAACTTAATCAAAGCTGCCTATGGTCCAGCTGCCTACCCTCATAGAAAGGCCCTTGCGAACGTCAAAGGCTTCTTACCCAGTGTTCTCAACGAAACTACTTACGGAAGACATTTTCAGATATTACTACACGTCGAAGAGGAAAAAATGAGGTTTTTTCTTAAATTAACGCATTTACGACCGGCACGTACTGAAAAAAGGTTTAAAGGCAAGATTTGGATGCATATTCCCTCACTGGTGCTGAAGTCACACCCAAATACCCACGGTACAAGTAGGTTCCCAAAGCGAGTATACACATATACGTAGTCTGATGCTTTGCTAGTCTTCAGGTCAAAGGATTAGCCGAGGGAAGACCATCGGTTCTTGTAGGGGATTTCATCCTCTTCAGTCATGCGGTGGACAATAATCCTGATGACTTTTATGATCCAAAGCGTATCTGGCATCAAGGCTGTGTACATCAAGTACATCAGAATCACGTTAGCTTGCGCTTTGGAGGAGATTTTAGTGTCTTCAAAGGAACAAAGTTCGATGTCCGTTTCGTCCTCAACCGTCTTCCTATTCGGCGAATGCATCGTGCGCTTTCGACTGAATTCAATCCAAGCCGTCTCTTGTTCCCGAAATTTGAGGATGTAATATCTCCCCGAGTAACTCACACAGAAATGCATGATATCACCCTCTTCTATCGCCCACTTGGAGAAGACGACGAACAGCTGGAAACCGTAGCTGCAATTATAAGCCAGCGTGCAGGATCTGTCCCGTTTGTTGTATTTGGCCCGTAAGCTATCCCAGATTATCAGTCAAATGTTTTCAAAGACTGATCCATATTATGGTAGCCCCGGAACAGGGAAAACGGTCACTATTGTCGAGACGATGCGGCAGCTTTTAGATCGCTCTCCAAGTGCCCGAATCCTGGCATGCGCTCCTAGCAATTCGGCAGCAGACCTAATCGCCCAAAAACTTTTAGGGCTAGGATCATCTCAGCTCTTTAGGTTAAATTCCCTTTCACGGAAGTTTGAAGACCTCCCGAAAACTCTCCACTCAGTTTCACAAGTGAATGAAAATAAGGTATTCGCCATCCCGCCAAGGGAAGACCTCGAAAAATTTCGCGTTGTTGTATCAACGTGTATCTCTGGAGGCATACCAGAAGGCCTTGGACTAAAGCGTGGTCATTTTACGCATATTTTCATCGATGAGGCTGGGCAAGCGAAGGAACCAGAAGTCATGGTTCCGATCAAGAGTATCGCCGGTCCCTCAACAAACATAATTCTAGCAGGCGATAATCAACAACTTGGACCTGTTGTACATTCGAGATTGGCAAGAGATCTCGGCTTAAAGACTAGTTATCTTGATCGATTAATGGGTCTCGATATATACGACCTCAAGAAATTCTCTGGAATTACGTGAGTACATAACACCGGGTCTATATGTTGATCTCAACCAACCAATATTTCTGAATATAATACAGGATCATGAAACTTGTTAAGAACTTCAGGTCACACCCAGATATTCTGAGTTTCTCAAACGATGAGTTTTACAACTCTGAACTTCAAGCTTGTGGAGACCCGATGTTGACCAGGATTTTCGAAAATGCTGACGACCTCCCCAAGAAGAAATTCCCGATGATCTTTCACGGGATTGTTGGCCGTGACCAACAGGAAGCTTCCTCCCCATCTTTCTTTAACATTGATGAAGCCACGTTGGTCAAGAAATACTGCAAATCGTTGGTTGAAGACCGCAAACTCAAAACTCGTGGGAAAATCCGTTATAGGAATCAGACTATCCCATTAATAATACCTTTCACAGTTCCCGAACATATTGGAGTGATAACGCCCTATCATGCACAGCGATGTAAAATATTGGACTTGTTTCACCGAGACGTTAAATTAAGAGGTATCAAGGTTGGAAGCGTTGAGGAGTTTCAAGGACAGGTAGGCTCGCTTATATCATAGGTATTCGTTTGACTGTGACTTATCCATCTCTTATTAGGAACGCCGTATCATCATCCTCTCGACAGTGCGTAGCAGTACAAACTATGTGGTGGCGGACATCAAAAGGTCGCTTGGTTTCGTGGCCAATCCACGTCGCTTCAATGGTAAAAAATTTATTCTAACGGATCACCACCAATTTAAATGTGTTATAGTTGCTGTCACACGTGCACAAGCCCTCCTCATTGTTATCGGGAACCCGGTGATTCTCTCTCTTGATCCCTTGTGGCGGAAATTTTTGAACTTTATCTACACCCGTGGAGGGTGGAGAGGAAGGGAAATTAACTGGGATCCAGAACTACCTATTAATCCTGGTCAAGAAGGGTATGATGGCGAGGTGCGGGATCGCGCCGAGAGGGAGATGGAAGAAACGTTGGAGCGCCTCAAAGCTCTCATCATAAACATCAATGACGGTTCTGAGATTGAGATTGATCTAACGGATAGTTCGGAGTCTGATTCAGACCACGACGAGACTCCTATCTTTAGGGATGCCGAATGAAAATAAGATCTCCACGAAATGTGTCTTGCTAGTTAATATATTTTTTGTTGTGTTTGATTGTCTATGGTCTCATTTAAATCGAAATATCAGCAAATACAGGACGGTGATCGCTGGCAAGAATTCCATCGTCAGAAAGGGATGTTCCAACGGCATACATATCTACAGTCCTAGACGACCATCGTCAGATCCCGATCAAATGATCCATACAGAACTACTAACCATCCCATATTGCTTCCACCGTACACGAAATCAATCCTAGTC
The DNA here is from genome assembly GCA_015584075.1 of Collybia nuda. NCBI lineage: Eukaryota > Fungi > Basidiomycota > Agaricomycetes > Agaricales > Clitocybaceae > Collybia > Collybia nuda. Next base: position 64,656 of record MU150354.1, read on the forward strand.
CAGTGAGAAGTATCATTAGGGGCTGTGAAACCAGTGAACGTCGCAAAGTTGGATGCGACATTCCGCCGTGGTGTTTGTCCTCTTAAGTCCAACATCTTGAAATCAGGGAATTGATCCGCCCCAACAGCATACTTAGCAGCAAAAGTGGCATTGATGGCTACCGGTGGGGTGGCTCCTGTGATAATACCGTAAGCACCAGAATCCGAACCTGTGGATGGGCTGGGAGAGGGTTAGCAAGGGTGGAGTATTGAACCTGAATACATGCCTATTGAAGTCGCCAGTTATGATGACAGGGCCGTTTGTTGTAGCTGCTTCGAAACGTGCCCTAGTCAGAAGCATTGATGCCCCCAGTCTTCGCTGAGCGTCAGACTGATCATCCAAGTGGGTATTCAGGTATGTAAAGTTCTTCCCGGACACATGAGAGAAATGTGCAGCGGTACAAATGCGGACGGAACCTGCGCCAGGAAATTTTGATGGCTCGAAGGGCGTGTTTCTATAATTGTACGTTAGTAATACTGTGTAAGACCTATAATAGAGGTATTCTAACTCACGAAAGCCAGAAAGAGTCGTTTGAAAGCAATTTAAAATCGCTAAAGTTAGACGATCAGCCGCTAGAACACTATCTAAACACACTTAGTACCTGTTATAAAATATGGGACTAAATTCTCCAGCTGCTACGCCATCGTCACGCCCTACGCCGATCTGTTTTTCCTGGGTGAATGCTCATACAAAACCTAATTTGAGATGAAAACATACCCAAGACCACTCACTGCCCAACAATGTCGCCAGATCATTGACCTGTCTGACAAGAGCTTCTTGAAATCCTGAGGGTAGAAGTAAATAGGTACTAAGTAGTAATGAACTACCGCTATGAAGACAGACCCGCTATAACTACTCCTTCTCTTTGTAGGTGCTCCGCGACTCGTATTCGGCGAGTACTCCATGGCTGCTCAGTCTTGAACTGTTGGAAAACTGGCTGTTGTAAAGGATTTCCAAGAGCATCCAAAGACTGTTGGACAGTAATGTTGTTGGGCTGCGAATCAAATCGTAGGTTATATGTCGCAAAGCGCATGGTAGCAGCGGCTGCGGTCAGGGCATACTGAATAACGCAAACTGTAAGTAGAAAACGCATATTGTGAGCGATGAATAAGTTGGGGGCAAAAATGGGTCGTACTCACACAATGTCCCTTCTTTACACTGTCAGTGTGGAAGGCCAGAACTTCAGAAGCTATTTGGGACCTTATGGCGCCTGTAGTCTGGTATTAATATCACAAGGTGGATATGGTCACGGGTTCACTGGTGCAGGCCTTGTGCTGTTTAGTGAGAGCATTGAAAAGTAAAATACTCGTTCTGTAATAGACGTGTAAAGGGCTATGGGAAACGAAGATCCGTAATTATACGCCCTATCTGACTTGTTGTCTGATAATCTAATCTGATCACTCATGCAGGTTCGTACCCTCGATCTGCTCTCTCCGTGCAGCGAGTCCTTTTAATCGATCCCGTTCTTTCAGAGAATCGAGAGCTTCTTCTGCGATACCTATGATCTGTCGTAGCGCATCTACATGACCCGTTAGCCAAAGTGACACAAGGAGTGGATAATGATGCAAATTACCTTCAACGCTAATTGCGAGTAAAGTCTTTGTACCCGAAAGATCAGCGGAAAGTCCATATATATATAAGAGCACATACATGTCTAGCGTCTGTATCTCCCAATATCTCCTGTTTGATCTGCTCGCCAAGCCTCTCTACTCCTGCAACATTTTTTAGCAACGATTGGAGGCCATCTGGGACAGATTCCTTCGTTATATCTGCCGCTTCGGGCTCAATCAAATATCTAACGTTCTCGTTAAAGGTTTTTGCCTGGTCTAGGACGCGATGGGGTAGCGCTTCCAATTGTCCTTCAACCCGTTTCCGAGAATCTGACAGTGCATCGTCAATAGTTGATGCAGAAAGAGGTATCTTGAAGGCTTCGGGCGAATCCGGCTGGGGAGATGAAGGAGGGTTTAGAACCGGCACATGTTGCTTGGGGAGTCTACGTGCGCGCTCTCTATAGTGTTTAACACCTTGATAAAACGCGCCCGATTGGAATACACGTTTATATCGATTTGAGTATGCCTCAGATAAAACTGGAGAAAGTCGTCAAATTTTTCACAAAAAACAAATAGAAGTATGCGAACTGGATATCAAAATAGTCATGGTGGCAACGCCAAGCAGAGCCCAAAAAACGAAAACAGAGCGACCTGCGGGGGTTGTGGGAGTAAAGTCACCTTGGACAGACAAGAGGAATTGAATTTCGAACGAGAGGCATTAAATACACTCACCATATCCTATCGTCGTAAACGAAATGAAACCTGGATGGTGGGTGGTTAGTACAATAATAAAGGACTAAAGTTATCTCACAAAAGTAAAAGGCGATCCCGAAACTCCACTTCTCTGTTGCCATGAATATTGCAGACCCAACCTGCGCGTATTGATGATGAACAGGGAAAACTTCGAATATAAAATAACGCACAATCCAAAACAGTATGAATATCATCCATACAACGAGTAATCGGGCGTAAAATGCACGTTTCTCTTCGCTCTCCATACTAGCTCGAGCAGATTCGTAATGTTCCGTAATAGAGTTTTGCCGTTTCTCTTCCCCAACGTCCCCATTTATTGGAGCAGTAGTGTGAGAAGCCCTTTGGGCAAACTTGGCAAACGACGATTTATTGACAGCAAAAGCAAAGTTTCCGAGCATGACGGCCATCCGCCCGATACGTGCATGGGTCAAGGGAATATCGTCAAAGTTAGATGGAACCGATCTTGGCCCAGATTCTCCAACTTGGCCTCCATCAGATATCCTTTCCTTCCCACCCCTGCTGTGTTTTGGTTCAAACCCTGGAGGCAATAGTGTTCGAAGTGGGACGCCGACTTCCATCGCGGCAGCCTCCAATTGGAGCACATCCAGCCCCCCTAAATTCAGATGCATCCCATGTGGATGGGAGTGGTCCCCAGACCCAAAGAGATGGTTATATCGAAAATATTTTCCGTGCCCAGAGGGTCGACGCCAGACTTTCTCGAATGATTGCATTATGACGGAGCGAGTGCCTGCGGAGGGATCATCCATGACCCAAACAGGTTGTCCAGCCTCTCGCAGGCGCCAGTCGAGGGCCGCCCTCCAACGCTCTCCAACCCGTTTCTCCCATTGAGCGGCTCTGCGACGCAGGCGTACAGATCGGACGCGTTTGCGGTAACTCACCTCAAGACCCTCAAGTACTGTTTCACGAGTCAGGCCAACAGTGAGAGCAAGGTTGAGAACGCCAAACACGGAATAAAGACAGGTAAAGACACGTGCACCAGCCGTATTTGGGACGATATCTCCAAAGCCTAATGCAAATTAATAATAATTTAGTGGCAAATAAGTAAAATCACCAATTGTCTCTATAGATACGACGGTGAAATACAGGGCATTCAGGAAACTGAGATTGAGGAGAAAAGTTTGAATTAGCGCCCCAAATCCTAGATAAGTCATTAACACGATCACAGATATGACAAGTGTTCGTTGTTTCCGTGTCAACCCACTACCTGACTTGGTTATCAGATTATAGTCGAATTTATAGATGCAAGGTCAGTACCACTGGTAGCGAAATCGGGAGTTTGGATGAGATCCACGATCAAAGTTAGGTTCGTAAGTGTTGATACAGATGTTGAGCAAACAGTCATCCAGAAGGCTTGCCCATAAGTGAATCCATCATTGAAACGGTGTTCTACACCAAAAATCGTTACACAGATAATGTTGATCACATCTAAACATGCCTTCAACCCGGAGATAAGGAGGTATATGCGAGAAACGTACCATGTATTGTTAGAAAGATCACACACAAGACAGTCATGTATTTCACCTTTTTTTCCATGAATCTCACGACTAAACAAACATTAGCCATGACTGCAAATGCCACACTGAAGGCCAAGGCTACGTCAAGAATTACGGTATTTGGCTTTTTATCGACGATCTTGTCCGCTTTGGTCTGAATGTACCATTCTTCTGTCAAACCGGGAATTTCAAGAAGTATGGAGAATGGAATGACTACTCCGGCAACAATGGGAAGATATCGATAATGAGGGACATAAGACTCGAGGTCGGACGGGGACGTTCTAGGGTCCAATATACGCTTGATCTTCACCCACCAATACGAGATACGCGAAGAAGCTGAGTTTGTCAAAGGCTCTAAAGACCTAGATGTAGAAAGATGCCGACGACGCGTTGCCGTCGGCGGAGCATCTTCCCTTGGGTATTCCTCTTGCTCAAGTTCGTGTATTATGTTGTCGTCATTTTCCTCATCAGTGGTCGGGAATTCTTCACCGTCGTCTTCAGGCAGGGTCTCAGCTGGTGTAAAAGCAGGGTTTGGCTTGCTGTTGTCAGAAGTTCCGCCTTCTTCTGCTACGTCTATGGTTACCCCATCGTGCGCCTCCGTGCTTGGACCCTTCTCTGGGTCATGCTGACGTCGCTCTCGTGGATTAGATGCAAAGAAAAACTGAAAAACAATGTTTGGCAACAGCATACAGGATCCCCGGGGCCTGGGTAAGCCTCGAGTGCGAGTAATTCCAGCTTGTCGGCAAAAACCTTCGGACAAGTAGCAACCAGCGAAGTTCCAGTTGTGGAACCGGATAGTCACATGATATTATCCCTAGATTAGATAAGATTAGATTTCAATTATTATTTTTTGGGGACTATCGATCTCTCTCCTCACTTATATCACGATGTCCACTTCCTTGCTGTCTCACCAAGATGAACTCATTGAGCATTCTATGTCGGTGAATGCCCTGAAATTTGGCTCGTTCACTTTGAAGTCTGGGCGGTGCGTTTTGTCGCCATAGGATGATGTGGTCCCTCAATTCTCCCACAAATTGAATTTCAGTATTTCCCCCTACTTTTTTAATGCGGGATTGCTATCCACGGGCCCAATCCTAGCGACATTGTCAAACGCGTACGCCTCGACTATCTCTTTAGCTCTGTCTTCTACAACCAACCCTCTACCACAATTCGACGTGCTCTTTGGCCCTGCTTACAAAGGAATACCATTTGCATCTACGACAGCTCTCGTATTGCATACCACATATAACATAGATGTAGGGTTTGCGTACGACCGAAAGGAAGTCAAGGATCACGGTGAGGGGGGGATGATGGTTGGTGTTCCAGTTGTTGGAAAGAGAGTTGTGATCCTCGACGACGTTATGACATCTGGGAAGGCAGTACGTGGGGCAATCGCGATGGTGCAGAAAAACGGGGGGGAAGTTGTAGGGGTAATTCAGGCATTGGATCGTGAAGAAGTTGGGCAGGATGGTGTTAGCTCTACCGTTCGGGAGATTGAGGGGCTTATCGGGGAGGGGAGAGTAAAATCAATTCTGAAAATGCGCGATCTGTTGGTTTGGTTGGAAAAAAATGGGATGTCAGGGGAACTGGAATCTATGCAGAAGTATTGGGAGAAGTATGGATTAAAGTAAGAATTCTGGGAAACGATGTATCTATTTATATACTATAGATATTCACCCGATCGCAAATCTATATAAACGACATGGCACCTATAATCCCCACGGATCTGCGCTTTGGGTACGGATAATTGCTCTATACGATGATAATAAACAATCCGTTGTGTATACCACACCAGACCTTACGGATTCACCGAGCTGGAGCCTTAGAAAACTTCTACAAAAACTTTATGTTTAAAAATATCCGTATTAGTTTTAGGAAAGCGATTCACACAACGGCGATATGTGGAATGAAGCGGTGCGATTTAAAGTCCAATTAAAAATCATGGTTAATGAAGAACAGGAAGAGAATAGAAGAAGTTCATGGTGAGGAGAACATACACTGAGCACTGAGCAGGTGACATGACATCAGATATTCGTAAACGACCCCGATCTAAAATGCGGTACTTACCTCAGTAGAAAGCGGTCACAAATCTTGTGAAACGGCCCAACCTAACACCATAAACGCCTCTAGTAGTTGGGTCACAATACAACGGTTTCCTTCTTTCAGAACAATCCCTAATAACATTGTTAAAGTTACATTGATATCATTACGAATAGAAAAACTCACAAAGTAAAAAGCTTGACATCACCAGTGTTCACGGCTCGACTGTCATTTGGAAGTTTACTTTCTAGCCGAAGGTTCATATACAATGATAGACCCTCGGACCACATTATAATTTCGCCATCAAGACCATCAGCGTGTATAAAGGAACGAACGATGCCATCTTTACTTGGGGGCTTCACAGCATGTCCAAGAAACGACGCAATGACGTTGCCGCGTGATTGCATATCTTCGATGATACCGTACTCGGATTGTCCATATTTTTTAGCCATCTTGATCATATTGTCAAGAATTTGGTTGAGCAACACAATAAGTCCTCTTTGGAGCTTGATCAACCTGGCCCGGGAATAAACCTCCTCGGCCTTCCTTCAAGTTTTATCCTCCTCACTGATGTCCCTGGGAAGAACTCCATCGTAAAGGCCGTACTTCAAGGCAAGGTGGCGTGTTTCAATGATACGCTCCTTCACCGAATTTGAAACACCTGGCAATTTCATGATCTCTTTGTCCACTTCAATATCCCTGAGGTATTCTTCAGCATGTCCTGCAGTTAGTGGTGGGTGAATCGCGCCCATGGTAGGCCGCAAACTCTGGTAGTCGTAAAGCAATGATTTGTATCCCAAATGCATTCTGTTGTCCCCCTTATAAACATCAAGATTAGTAATGAGTACGGTCGACATAATGTAGGCAGAACTTACAAAGCGAGCATACCTTGGAAACGCCTTAGGTGTCTCAAGGAGAAAGCCAGTCCCAGTCATGGAAGAGCCATCCGTACCGACTACTCCCGAAAGTCGTATTGGGGCATAATTTCCTGTAAGTGGTACTGAGGAGTTTGAAGCTAACTGAAAGTTAGGATTGGCGAGGGTCATTCTTTTTCTTTATACACACCGCGATGAGTGATAGTTGAGGTATTTATAATGTCTTTGGAACTTGATCCTGTGGCGTACGGAACAGCCACTGCTGTGGCAAGAGCTATGTAAGTGGATAGCGCTAGGAAGTAATGCATGTTAAAAGAGAGTAAAGGGGGGGGGGATTAGCGAAGTGTTCCGTGTAGGAGTGGACAAGGCAAATAACCACCTTTATTGAATACAACCAAACATCGTGGTTTATATGAAAAAACCAGCGAAGAATGTTGCAAGATGCGAAATAGTGCTAGTGGTGTTCATTACAACTGGATATGGTCCATATGGATGAAATTCATTCTGTCTTTGATAGCTCGTATGTTGGCTCCACAAGCTAGTAAGTATGTATTCAATTCAAATTGGGTATCATAAATAGAACATATTCGGTTCTAGTTCAATCAGTTAAAGATTGTCTGAATTGTTTTAAGCCGAACGATGTCAACCAGACAAGGGCCCCCATGTAAGTGGAAAATTGAAAAGAAAGTCGTCTATCTTGGGCAATATTAGTGCTTCTCTCGGAGATGAGTACCTATTGTAGTAGAATTTTCGGGCCCTTTTGGCCAGAGCCCTGACGAGGGAAGAGGAATCGTCAGAAAATGTATAATAAATGATGTCCGGGCGAGAAGGAAAACATCGTAGAACTTGCCTGAGAACGGCTGAAGAGCATCTGAACGTGTTTAAGCTCGAGTGAACAATGTCAAGTAGCCGTGCACTTACAGGGCCCGTGAGATGTATGTATTGCCACTAGGCCTGGCGTCCCTTCGCCGCCGGGAAGGGTTGGGGTCATTTACGGAGTCCATACCAAAAACAACAGACTTGGTTTGAGTGCTATCGAACGAAGTAGGGCCTCCCCCAAATCGAAACCACCATTTATGAACTGCTTGAATCATCGGTGGTCTCATTTCAATACGTGTAATCAGCGATAGTAGAGTAATACATCGCATGCACTGTTGGAGGATCGTCTGTGAAGGTGACCGTGCGGCATAGAGGGTATCCAGGTCAGCGCGACTCAGCCAAGCTGCATGTCAGACGGACATCTGGTCGTCCGTGATAATGAGAATGATTGTGAGTTTTAGGCCATGGCTCATTCGACGAAGGTTGAAAGAACTCTGTAAGGCTGCAACAAAGTTGGCTACTTACGTAAACACATAATATAACCAACTTTGGAGACGGTCCATCCTTAATTTTGGTGGCATTGTTTTCAAACCGAACGAATGTCGCTAGCGTAGTTAATTCTGTGAGTAAAAACGAGTCAGCCACAGGTATTTTTAAATAGATCTATTAGTCCAGAATGCCGCGATACGAGAGGACATTTAGGCAGGCATATAAGTTCTTTGGGGAGGCTTTACCACTTCATACCTGCAACGCGGCATAATCACAAGATTCAAAGTATTCTACCTGGATTCGTCCCTCATAATTCGGTAAAAACTTGATGACGCCACCCAAGAAGTCACAGTGCCGATCGAAGACGTACGTGCCAAAGGTCAACATCTCGATGTTATCGAGTGGGGGCGTAGCAAGGATTTCGTCAAGCCTACCCCAATCGAATGTCTCCAGCGAAGCTTCCCCGGCATGCATCCAGATTTTTAAACGTTTGATGTCGCTCGCCCTAATTTGAGAGAGCATCGTAAAAAGCCATTCGAAGTACACTTGGCCTCCTCGCCTGGGCTCGAGTGCCACATCTCCGATTTCTATGGATCGAAGAGATACGTTATATGCGAGGTTGACATGCACACAAAATAAATCTGTGTTGTGTGAAGTCAGCAAAAGCAAAGCAAGAACTGAAGTATGGCGTAGTTACATACCCTCTGTTTCAATCCGGGGGCCTCTGAATGAAACTCTCAAGTCCAGAAGTGACGGTCCTAATGTTCTCAAGAATGTACCGATGAGGGGTATTTCGCTGGGGTAGATACTGTGCAATTCAATGCTTTGAATAGGGATGTGCTTTTCATCAGCAAGCCACCATCTTATCATTACTGGCTTCAGAGCGCGAACAGTGAGGTGGCCGAGGTGGGGAGGGAATGGCCGCAGGAGAAGGTCACCAACCTCTGATTTCGGAATCCAGGTGGCCTTCAGCTGTTGCAAATGCGGGATTGAACAGACTATCCGGACGAAATTCTCCGTCAAATCAGACCAGTCCGACAGGGACTCGTCAAAACCCGCGTAAAATTCGTCGACCTCATCATCGAAACACGTTATTTCATATGATTCTATGTCGCACCAGGCCCATGTAGAGTCTGCAGGGTCGGGGAGGAAGATGAGTGACCGCAGCCCAGGAAGACGCGCCGTCACCCGCAATACGAGGTAGCTCAAATATTCACAGTCTACAAGAGAAAAGATGAGGGCGATTTCGCGTATGTCATGGGTGATGGTCGAGTAGGGTGAATTCAACAGTTTTAGCAGGCGCTTTACGCGAGGGACGTTTTTATTGGAGTTATAAAACAGTGACCCTTTGTGAAGGTTGACCGTCCAGAAAAGGTGATACCGTGAAGCAGGTATCCAGTTTCGCTCAACCAGTGCGCAATTGCCGAGTGATCCTGAATGGTCATGGAGATGATCAATTATCTGGTCGATAACCTCCTGACTGAGAGATGTCCAGCTTGACATCCTAAACGCTAGGCTGTGGAGTGGTTCCGCTCGCAGGGCCTGTGTATGTGGTGGTAAGTAAGGATGCCAGAAACGAGGTTGAAGGACTCAACTCCGGGAAAAACAAGCCTATACAATGGCCACCGCAAGGCTAAGACCCTTTGTAACGAGGCACAAACGAAATATAATCAACTCACAATTGTTCGAGTAGATTAGCTACAGGTGTCAGTGGCGAGTATTATTATTATAGTAGCACGAGAGCTATTGGTTAATTTTATCAAGAGGCTCATGAGAAACAGGTGTTTTTGTAACAAGGGGTGGAGGGGATATAGTAGAAGGATTGAATAATGTATTTTTTTAAAAATATTGAAAACTCTTAGCTGGGCTTCCTGTCCTTTTGTTTCTTTCTTTACTAGCGGCATCACCATTAACAGGAGAGGTGTGACACCAATTAGAGTATGGCGTCTACCGATCCCCAGAAACCCTTTTCATGTTGAGGAAATGGGGTTGACCGTAACACCCCCGAGGGCGTAAAATCGATGTGACCCCAGTTTTCCCCCGGAGTCCGCCAGAATATGGGGGGAAGAGCGTCGTGTCAGTACAGACCAGCGAGGCGGCGATTCTTGCGCTACGATGCATGGGTGGTGGACCGAGATCATTGCGGCGTAGTCCTGTCAAGACGTGGAGTCAGGCAACATATAATCTCGTTAGTCCTTGTTCGAAGATTGTCCGCTGGGGTAGTCGGGTCCTAGCCAGCGAGTAATTGTGGGGTGAGTATCTACCAGGCTCGGCGCTGGATTGTAATTTGGTGGTCGTGGATTAGGCAGTGGGATTGCGGACTTAGCGCTTAGGGCTCGCCGGGTCAGGAGTAGGACTGACTTTTTCTAAGGATGTTCCTTACGTAACTAGTTGTAATCAAAAATTCCAAGATTGATTTTGACAGAAAGCCAAATGGGGTGATACATTGATAAGTGAGATAAAAAGAAAAAATGCGTTACTTATGAGTAGTTCTGGATGGGATTTCACAACAATTTGAGGAAGGGCCGGGGCACATTGATTGATGACATACAACTAGTTCGTATCGACTAGGCGTTAGGCCTTCACACCTGTAGCGCTTCGTAATCGTGTGCTTCGTAGTGCTCGACTTGGATCCGCCCTTGACAACTAGGCAAAAACGTCGTGACGGCGTCCGAGAAGTTGTGTCGTCGGTTGAAAACATACGTGCTAAAGGTAAGCGTCTCCAGACAATCAAAGGGGGACGTGGCAAGGATCCCATCAAGTTTACCCCAGTCGAATAACTCGAACGTGGCTTGACCAACGCACAGCCAAATTTTCAAGTGCTTCATGGCCTTTGATGTAATTTGAGAGAGAATTGCGAACAGCCAGGCGAAGTAAACTGGACCTCCCCTGGGCTCAAGCGACACATCTCCAATTTCTAAGGACCGAAGAGATGTGTTATACGCCAGGTTCACATGATTTCGAAATGCTTCTGTATGACAGATCAGTGAGATACATGAAGTGTATAGGCATTACACACCCTCTGTTACAATTCGGGGCCCTTTGAACGAAACCCTCAAATCCATGAGCGAGGATCCTAGCGTCTTCAAGAATGCACCAATAGATGGTGTTTCAGTAGGGTAGACACTGTATAGCTCAACACTGTGAATGGGGAGACGCCTTTCATCGGCAAGCCACCATCGCATCATCGCCGTCTTCATCGTCTGAACAGTGAGATGGCGGAGATGGGATGGAAATTTCCATAAAGAAAGGTTGGAGACCTCTGTCGGAGGGCTCCAGGTGTTCTTAAGGCGTTGTAAACGTGGGATTGAACTGACGATACGAATAAAATTCTCCGTGGAATTGGACCAGTTCAGTGGGGACTCTGAGAAGCCTTTGTAAAAGCTATTCCTGACCACATCGTCGGGACGTACTTCACAAGGGCGAACGTCATGCCAACCCCGTGTAACTATGGAGTCGGTGGGGTCAATGAGGATGTTGAGGGACTTTAGCGCAGGAAGACACGCCGTCGTACGTGTTACAAGGTAGCTGAAATACTCAAAGTTTCTGGAAGAGAAAATAAGGGTGATTTCATGTACATCCTGCGGTCGAATAGTTGAATGGGGGGAGTTCAATAATCTCAGAAATAGTTCTAGCCGAGGAACATTTTTGTTGGGATTGTAAGACGATAACGATTTGTGGAGGGTGACGGCCGAGAAAAGGTGATAACGTGCAGCGAATGTCCAATTCCGCCCCACCAGCGCACAGTGGAGGAGAGATTCCGAATGGTCGTGGAGGTGATTTATTATGAGATCGATAAGTTCCGGGCTGAACGACATAGAAAGTTTCATCTTGAATTATGATAGATTGGTGACCAGAGTAACGATTCACTTGTGAAGTTGGTGTAGTGTAGTTGAAAATGAAAATTTTCCATGAGATGGGAGAGGTAACGTACGCATTAGCTTCCATTTGGCACGATCGAAATAAACAAGTCTATACAAAAAACGGAAGCCGAGCAGGTCAAGCAAGTCTTTTGAAAAGTTAGTGGGAACACAGATGACAGCAACTTCCAATCATTAAATCGTCTTCGGTAGACGTGTCAATGGAGATATTGATTATGTTATATATTTTTAGTGTTTTGTATATTTATGTTACACGGTGCTATTGATACAGGAGCTGTCCGTTGGCTTTATTGAAAAGTCCATAGCAGCGATGAGAAAGTAAAGTGAATGAAATGAGGGTATGCGGTAAGGGTATGCATTGTGAGCAAAGCAGGGCAGTAGCAACGGATATTTAAGAATCATCGAAAAGACTCAGGGTTATGAATCCTAGGTCTTTTCTCCTTTTTGCTTCGCTCTCTGCCCGGTGGCATCCTAGTCAAGGGAGGAGATGAGACGTCAATGACAGAGTCAGACATCCAATAAGGCAACCCTTGACATGATGGCACTGGACAGCCAGTTTTTCTAATTCGGTTCTGGCGCTAATGAGGATTGATTAGTATATATAAATTATGGGGATGGAAATGGAATCACATACCTCAATATCCTCATTCGCAGCAGCAGCTCTCTGAGCCGCTCTCAGTTTTCGAGGCTTTATAAGGAAATGGTAGACAAATGCACTTATTGTGGCAATGGCTAGTATTCCCAGTAAACTGAAACCGAAGATGATACTCAGAAATTTCTCCCTATCAGTGACAGGAGCGCTCCAGACGTATGCGGTACCCGAAGGCTCGTCGGTAGAGCTCAGAGTAAACGTTGGAATGGTAAGAGTAGGGGAAGCCATAGTAGGGGAAGTCATAAAGATGGGAAAAGATGTGATGTGTGTGAGTGTGTGTGTGATAGATTAAAGGTGATTGATATGTTGGAAACTAAACTGCCATATGGGGGGCAATTTATAGCTTTTCGAAAAGGAGGTTTACGATACCAAACCACAATAAACATCGAAAAAACCAGTCCGACCCACTTGTATTTTGAGACAGAAGGCCGGATTAAAGTGGGATGAGACATAAGAAAGGATGGCAAGGAACTTTTGCAAAGTTAGTTGCACCTTGCATAAAGTATGTTGGTTGTCCGACCAAATAACACGTCGCGCGATATTTGTAAATTTCACGATAACTTTCTCCAATGTGCGACTATAGGTAGCTTTATCTCAATACAAATCACGCATATACAATCAGGAAGTATGATACACACTATCGTGCTTCGTGGCACCCTTCTTGTCAAATTGTGTAGACGCCTGTGCTGCCTTGTGCCTCCTATCATGTCTCGACCACGAGCAAGAGTGGGTCAGTCTTAAACATAATCAGGACTGCAAGTCTGGGCGAAAAGGGGCTGCAAAGTCCATGGTTGCGTTGATTATAAAAAAAGATAGGAGCCACTGTAGATGAGAATATGCCAGGATGAAAAATCTCGAATGGAGGGGGAGATAAAAAGGAAGATCAGAAGGCCTGAAATTTTATCATGAGCCTTCTTATATCGAAAAACTTTACAAGCAGTGTGACCCACAGGCTGCGGATGATATGGTAGACAATGGTCTCCCGCTCGGAGAACCTGCCGTGGCATCCACTTCGTCGGGTAACACGAGCTAAATGAAAGCCTGTGATTCTAACGAGCTCGTGTTAACAACATACAAGTGGGTCAAAATCGGCCGGGAGTGGCTCAATAGGAGAATGGAAAGGAGGAAGAGAGACAAAACATCTATTCTTGCACTCGAATCAGACATTGTAGCGAAAAGGAGATTACGAAAGGAACTCACCCCTGTGGAAAGGAGACAACAGATCTGAGCAGTGGGGGACGCGTTGTTGTGGTGGTATGAGGTTGAAAGTTGAAGTACCATGCGTGTGCTTGGGCAGATTCCAACTTGAACACGCATGCCGCGTCCCTCATCCAGAGTCTTGCCACTCAATTATGATTCCACCAATAAAGAACCACATCGGACACTGGTGGTCTACGTCCTTTTGGGTGAATGATCGTCTGACTAAGTGAGATGTGTGCTGTTAAAATGATATTGTTTTTGAGTCATCCATGGTTTCTGACTTCATTGAACACGGCGCTCACATTTATAGAGGACGCGATTATCAGGTGTGTCGGGGCCTATCACCGGAGAATTCGAATGTCGAAGAGGCTGAGTTTAGGCAATTTCGTAATTAAATAGACAAGCCGAGGATGCCATAACACTAATACAATGCGCCCGGCGCTCTTCATATTCATACAAATCGTTAATTGCTTGAATCTTCATTTAAATTTATCATGATCGTCAACTATACTAGTTCTCCTCTACTATAACGTGAACTACCTACGTAGCTAACACCACCCCTCCCACTCTTGTCAGAGGCATCGCGCCCGTAATGCACATAAACTATGATGAAAAAAAATGCTTTCGACAGAACATAACTAAATGGCCAGGACAGAATTATGCGTAGTAATTGAAGATGAGGGATGTGAGACTGGTGTTTGCTTGAGTGAGGAAACTTTATAAAAATGTACGGGCAACGAAACTCTAGATGATATGGAGTAGTGGGAGAGTAGGCAGAGAAGGTTTAATATGCCATGCCCTCGCCGTCGGAGTACGCCGTGCTGCTGCCATACGGGGAGCTCAGTTCGTTGTAACGAGCGATCTTCAACCTTTGACTAGGTGGGATGGCTTTATCTTCCAAGCCGTGTGGGTGTCCTCCATGGAGAATGCCAACTCGTTTCATTGCAAGTAACTATAACACATATTAGGGTTCGCATATACACAACTAAAAGAACAGGCTTACGTTGTGAGCAGCGTTCGAGTGGTCATATACACCGCCGAAGAATGCAGTCGTCGCATCCTTACCGATCATTTTGATGAGCAAATGAGGGCCTCCGGGGTGCTCATCAATAAAGTCTGTTACATCGTGAATGAAACCAGAAATGAGAACGAGAGGACGCTTTTGAGCTTGTTCTTGGACTAAATCCTTTAGGTGAGAATATGGTTTTTGAGAGACGGCATTGGGGCACACATACAGCTGTCCCAGTTGATAACTGGTAGATCGTCGTTATTACTAGGCCAAGCCAAGGTTTCTTGCGTTGCCCTCAGTTTCTTAAGCTGCATCGTAAGTTGACCTTTGCGGATTTCGTTAGGAGGGAAAATCTATCATGAAGAGGTTAAAAAATATATAATGAGGGGCTAAAATCGCAACACACCTTCAAATGACTGGCAAGTCCGACTTTCTGGCAAGCCGCGATAAACCACTTCGTTGGGTCATATTGGTACCATTTGATCGCATTACGATAATCCATAGGGAATTGATGATGGAAATTGTGGTATCCTTCACCGATGGTGACAAGTGCAGTAATAAGATGGTCACGAGGCGTGTGCTTGTCGTCAAAGGGTGCTTCTCCCAACCAATGAGCAAGTGAGTTAACACAAAAAGTGGACTAACGAGGACAGGTTAGTCAAACAGAGAGAAAACCATAGCTCAGGAGACATACGTGGTGAACGAAGCACAACCTCAAGACACCGGCATAAATATACCCACCCATGGCATCACCCCACAACAACCACGGAATGATAGTGGGTACAATGAAACCCATCGTAATGATGAGGGTAAGGTAATTACGGTGTTGCCACCTTACGACCGCGCTTTTACTCAAGTCGCTGACGTCCGCAACACCAGGTCTTCGGCGGGGCTTGACCATCATCCAGCCAATATGACTCCAGTACAGGCCCTTGTGTGCGTTGTAGGGGTCAAGGTCAGTGTCGGTATATCTATGGTGAGCGCGGTGACCCCTGCACCACCACTTGATAGAACCCTCTACTGCGCCGGCACCCGCCATTGCAAAGAAGTATTGCAGAGGCTTTGAGGCATTGTAAGACCGATGTGCCCAGAAACGATGGTACCCCGCAGTAATACCTGGAGCGCAAATGAGTTGGCAGGTTAAGGAGAACAAACAGAATTACATACCCAAGCCTGTGACAAAATAGTAGAACACAGCAAAGAGGAAGGTTTCCCAGCGTAGTTTGGTAAACATGGCGCCAATGATACCAATGACCGGTGTCACGGTGAGGATGGTAAAGCTGAGCCAGTTAATCTCCTTGTACCAGTTGGCCCACGAAATTGGAGGAAGGGCTTTTTGTGTCTTCAAGGTGTGGGCGACATAGTTGTCAGGAATGTCGATGTCAGCAGGGGTGTCGTCAGTGACCTTGTCCTTCGCCATTGCGGGTCCCTTGGTCAGTGGTGGCGTCGTCTTGCGAGGATAGACGGAAGACATGAGAGAAGAGAAGAAAAAGCTGGGACGAATAAAGGAACTTGATTACGCGACCCTTTTATTTGAGTAAATCCATTTCTTTGGGGTTGGTGCGCTTGGGGCCTGGGTTGTCAGTTTACTCCATCAATTCCAATGTCCCTCCCCACGTCTTTTCCCTCATTTGTTCCAGGCTCATATGGCTCTGCCTCGACGATAATCAGTTCATCCCGTTGTCGGTCCTGCTCTTGCAGAAAATATTTTTTAGTTTAAGCGCTAAAACATGGTTGAGCGCGTATGGTTTTAAGGTCACGTGCCGTTCCAATGTTTGGGGAACTCGTGAACTTATTTCCTAAAACGGAAACCGGCTGAAATGACTGTGGCCACAGCCTCCAACGACCGGGGAATCCTCATTCCGTCCGTCTCACATGAAAATCTTCCCCGAAAATACATTCATCGGGTACAGTGATTATGACTAGCTTTGTCCTTGTAACGCTCTGGGGCTGGGGGTACTCTCAAATCTGGACTGCAAACGGAATATAGTTACCCTTGATCTTGGGGTGTCCAATCCTCTGGCAAGCCCTGATGTGAAAGGACAGCAGTGCTCAGTCAGATAGACTCTATCCGGAGTCCGTCGTGGTGTTTTCTAAACTGATGATTCCGGCGAAAACCCATATCACAATCACTCGAAGCGGACAAGTGATGGGTCTCGAACACTCTGGGTAGCGGGCAGAAGGTCGAGACACGTGTAATGCTTTTTCTTAATATTACATACATACCTAATCTCCTCGCACATCCTCGCAGGTAACTTATGGATTCGCTCAACTTCGTTTCACCTGGGCCTCCCCATTACATCGCTGGACACGGTGCCGATAAGAATTTAGAAGTATATTTCACGCCATAGCTACATGCCGTAGGCCTGTTGAGCGCTGAATCGACATCTCCCCCAAAGAACCGTTTGCTGAGCTAAGAGGCTCGGTTGAATGACATGTTCTCCCCCATTGTCCGAAAAGTATGGTTTCGAGCTACTTGCCCATCCCCAACAATCAATAGTCCGTAATAGCTGATGGATGATCCATCGAAAGAAGGTACTTCCATACTAATGCCAGAAATTTAGAGGACAAGGAAAATAGCCGTTCATCACCGATATTCTCATAATCTTTCGGAGACGGTCAATCTCAATTTGAACATGCTGAGAAAACCCGCCACAAATAATCTTTTGTAAGAATCCAAATGTTTGACGTTTGTTTTATGCAGTTATTTGTTCTACTTGAACAGGGATTTCGATGGACTTCAACCACGTTGAATATGGATCAGCTCAAGTAGCTCAATTACCACCGAACTCAAAATGAGTGATCTCCTACAACGTTACGAAATATACTCCCATCTCCAATACTTATATCAAGCTAGGGAAGAAACGAATGTGATAAGATAATAATTGAGTTCTGCTTGTTAATTCACCCTTGTACCTCATTTTCCGTGGTATAGTAGTCCTACTCGTTATCTTCTGGAAAATCTGGGCACCCCGACTGTATTCCGCAATAAGAATATGAAAGGAAGACATGTTAATATTTTTACTTACGTCCTTCATACATTTGTCCATGCCCTCAACAGCTGCAGAGCAGATAAAAGATAGAACATATGGTAAGAATCTCGGAATTACGTACTAAGGTCCCCTTCGTTGTCAAGCTGCTGGGTACATTTCTCAATATAATCAATATAAGTTTCACGAGTACATGCTAGATTGTTTTGGGTCAGTCAATGTCTTACCAACACGAAGAAAGTGGGATTACATACGCAGTTCAGGGGTTGTATTCCCGCCATCAGGAAGGTTTTGCACGACACCGTCTGCGCCAGGTGCCTTGACCGCATACGCAGCAAGGGCCATAGTCAGAGTCAAAATGGTGGCGATGGTAAAACGCATTGTAAGGGAAAAGAGTGAGATAGGTGGTTCAGAAGAGATAACAGTTCAAATCACTGCGTTGGGGGTATTCGTGACGGAAACCTCACCTGGTTTTTATACTAAAAAGTTAACACTCCATATCGGATCCTGCCAATGAATGCTAATTTTCATTTCGGCACCATGAAGTTACCACTAACAGTGACTAACTAACTAGTTCCATTATCGCTGTATCCGAACAATAATGACACTCCAATATTCCGGAAATCAAGGGTTTATTGTTGCATTAAATCGTTTCTGGAGATTCTCTAAAAACATCGGAAAATTCAATTTGGGGGGCTGTGAACGCTTAAGATTTAATGGAGGGAAAATGGGCGACGATGAGGAGTTATGAGACTTCGGACAGTCGATGAATAGGACATTCGCTATCCTATTTGTCAAGAATTCCGAACGAGAGTTGTTGACAGGAGATATTTAAATTACCCGGATGTACGTTACTCGGTTTAAACATATACTAACCTTTAGATAGCAACCAGAGGGTGGGAGAAACAAAGCCCAGATGCTTGACACGCCATGCATTCATGCCTGATGCACGATATGCCTTCGTGGCTCGTATTTTCCTGCTACAATGAGTTAGATGATCGATGACCTGGCCCTAATATTTATTTTACAGATAGAATCGGTATAAAAGACTGGGCTCACAATAATATTGGAATCGAATACTTAAATGATCATAAGTATAGTGTAAACGTGTGTAGAAATCGGGGAAGCCAGTTGCAAGAGACTTGGACGAAAAAAGTCGGATAATGGAACTAGGTTTTTTTTAGTTACAAAGTGGATAATGTAGCGGATCATCGATCCCTGGCAATTGACGATTGATCCGGTTAGACTCATGTACAACTCGCATAATGTTGGCATGTGAACAAATCCCGAGTACCTATGAGTTCAACGCCTCTCACCCGATATATTCAAGGAATTGTACTACACCCAATATGGCCCTCTCCGGAGGAATCAATGATACCTGGCATCCTCGGAATACCTTTGGCTTTGGCTTTTCCAGAGCCGTCTCCAGTACAGATCTTAACGTCAGCGGCGGATAAATAGCGCCACTTGTAGGCAAAAAAACTCTAGGCGGCACTGGTATAAGGTGGTGTGATATTCTGCCACAAGTTTTTGTACAACAGGAGTCTTGTCTCATCCCTAACTCTAATGCTTGGTGAGAAAAGTTCAGAGTATATAACTATAAGGCACATAAGATATCAGAATTTCCTACCTGTACGAATTCATTGATAAGTGGCTGATGGGATTCTTCATTGGAATGTCGATTTCACTGTTATAGTCATCACTAACGCTTAACTTGAAAAACATTATAGGTTCCACATTGCCAACCGCTATTTGGACTCATCGTATGATTTCCAATTGGCTGAGTGCATCTAGAATAAGACCTCAGCGCGATGTGTACTGAACAGCGAATAAGATCCTGGTGAAGAGGTGAAAAAGTTACCTTGAGTCGATTCAAACCATCAACTGAGTTTTCTCACGGTCAGTAAACTGAAGCGTTGTCCAAATATCTACCTAAATCGGCTTTCACCGTTTAGCTTCCCCTTGTGCCAACCATGGTATCGCTGGACGTATTTGTGGCGACGTCGCTGGCGTTGGCTGCTCCCTGGCTCTATTCCCTCCGATCGGCACCCCGAAGTTGGTCCATGTTTTTGTCGGTATTGTTGCTTGTTCATTCGCTGTCGATGCTTCATACATTGCTGGTCAACGTACCTCCAAACCTCTTCTCTGCTTTGAACCTACCTATGAACGCAGCTACCGACACAATACGCGCTATGCTACTACAACGCTCTGACCCGCCAGAATTAAGCCCAGAGATGGAAGGGTTGCTACGTCGATTAGCATCGTTCGACACGCGTTCACTATATCCACGTTTTGGACATAATGTTCTCACTATGTGCACGTACTGCCAGTCATTCAACGATTTCGCTCTGTACGCCTTACCCCGTCCGCTTCTGTCTTACATTCGGGAGATTGCCTTTATTGGAGTACGTGTTCTTTGGTTTCAATCCTTGTGTATAATAATAGCTGGTGCAGCTCATCACTCTTCCTTCAACACTCGCGGCACCCTTGCGCAAGCCGGCCGTCGCAGGTCTTGTTCTTCTTGCGCTGTCCGAAATATACACCCTTGCTACCGTAGCCATCACCATCCCTAAACGCGACTCGGATGAGCGTACAACTATGGTATAATTTGTATTCTTTCATTATCGCCCATCGAGACGCTCAATATATTATAGTGGCATGACAATCTTTTAATTCTCCGGCACACAGTCTTCCTGGTCCTCCCACTCCTCACACACTACCTGCCACCCATCCTTACGCGTTTCCAAATCCGTATACCATTTCTCTTCACACCTGATCCACCGTTGAACACACCATACAAGACCCAGTCCACGGTCCTCGCAGAAACACACCAGACACTTAATCACCTTCTCCACTCACTCCATCTGCTCAAGTATACACATGCCGCGACGATGCGTGTACCGAAATTTCGTGGGCATGCTGAGAAGTGGTGGGCTGAGGAAGCCAAGGTTGGAGGTTGGATTCGTGGAGATGGAGCACGGGAGGGGGCGCCAAGTGGAGACGCGCAAGGACAACAAACTGTTCGGGGCATGACGAACCGACTGGGACTTGGATTTGATGAAGCAGAGGAGGGGCAACTGGAGGGCCCCTTGAGGGTGAGTGCAAAGATGGCCCTGGGCACACTGGCGGGTGACGGGCTTAGGCCAAGCAATCATTGGCATACCCATACCCATGGTTGAAGGTCCTACCAGCATATGTTCCTTACACTCATTAGAATTACCTAACTATCCTACTCCAAGTGCTTGAAAGGTACTGGATGGGTAATTAGGATATTCACATAAGCTGGACCCTGTATTGTTAAAAAATGCCGGTATTTGTTGTATATATGAACCAAAATCATTTTGTCTGAGATCTCACTATCGCAGGTATTTGAGGTGATTGTAATAACTTTGAAATTTGAACAGGGTTAATTTAAACGGAAGTGGTCTTGTAATCCATATTGATCTCTCCTGATACCAGCTTCTGCCCGACGAGAAATTTGCGGGGGAGTGAAGGATGATGATACTTGCACATTCTACAGGATAGGCATATAATAAACAAGGGGCATTTATTAAAACCAATAATCCAACATACCTCGTGTGTTCCCCATATCCTATTCATCGCCTCTCCGGGGGGAGGGAGTGGTTTAAATGAGGTGCCCCAGGTATCTGGTTGCCTGGTGAGCGGCAGAGTTTGGACTGGGGGGCGGACTGGGGCCGGAGCTCTCAGAATGATTTCGGGGGCTCCCGTGGTGGTAGGGCTCCCTTCATCGCGGGACATGGGCACCTGCCCCGCGTGGACTAAATTAATGTGCTGGAATAGACATCAGATCCACGAAAAAAATGTAGGAGACTTCAAACGATTTACAGTAATGTACGCGTCCCCGTCTTTAAAGGCGCGTTCACAAGGTACGCAGGCCGGATGATTAGGCGACGATTTGAAGTGTGCCTCTTGGGCACTTTGATCGATCATGATCCCCCCGCACGGGCCACAGGGGATAGGAACGTGGGCGGATCTGCGGTGCTGAAGGCGCATTCCGTCAAAATGATTTTTTTTATCGACGCCGAAAAATAAAATAACAAACCTCTTGATGATCCATAAAATTCTTAAACCCCTTACCACATCTCGAGCAGTTTGGGTGAGCCGCCGATCCTCTGTAGTGATCGTCGAGGGCACCTGGCGTGCCGAAGCTCCTCGAACAAATTGTGCAGTCAAATGTTGGCGGGTGCTTAGAGGTCATGTGCTAGAACAACCGCGGGGGGGAGTTGAGTCATAAAAATAAAGAGAAGTATAAAAATTATGCTTACAGCTTCGCGCGCGGTGTCGCTGATGAACCTACGGTCGCAGATTGTGCATTCGGGATGGGCTATGCTTGAACTAGCTATATGTTGGTGTAGCGCCTCTCTATTTACAAAGGCACGATTACAATGGACGCAGGAAGGCATTTTTGGAGGCGTATAATGGGGGAAATCCGACTTAGGTGTCCATTGTAAAATTCATGCTGGTAAATAAACATCGCGTCGAAGAGATGAGAAATAAACGGCGGCCTTTCCTTCGAACTAAGTTTTTGACATGGGAAAGGACTCAACGCTTCGTCTAGTGGAGAGAAGTGATCGACTGATTATCGGTTCTGAAGGAGGCGCCGATCGAGGACTCTATATCCAAAGCTGGATGGATATATAATCTGTACAATTTTACATTCTGGTTTTTAAATTCAAATTTAGTTTTCGCCATGTTATATATACAACCACACATTTTCAATCCACGAGAAAACATACGCTCCAAATTTGAGGACTATGGCTACTTATCGTTTTTGGGATGGGGCCTACCATTAGAATCTCCGTGCGTTTGTTCGGGGGAAGATGAGATAAAATATTGAAAAAATGATCGCCCGCGACGGAACCGAATTGAATCTCAGCGGCAGTGCCACAGTAGGCGCGATGACGAGAAACGTCTTCATTTTTAGGCACAAACTGGATTGTGTACGACAATGAGTATCAACCGAAGCACGAGCTAAGATGCCGATCGTAATAGGCACTCGGATCTACGAGAAAATGAACCCGCGATCCTGCCTTATAATTAACCGATCACTGTAAATACATACCATCGCTGCAAAAGCGGATTATAATATCCAAGTAGCGGCATGTTGGGGACCCTTCATATTCTTAAAAAGTGGTGGCCATCGAGCTCTGGAACAAAGTAGGAATGGAGCATGATTAGCTCCGCACGGACCATCATATTTGATAAACCCCGCAACATTTCCGTCGCCCTACCCACGAGGCTTATCACTAGCTTTGCTTCCAAGATGTTCGATCTGTTGCTGTTGCAGGATCCGGTAATAATTTTTTCAGACCGGAATTATCGTGACCTTCCGTCGATACGGGGGGTCATAAAGGGTAGGAGAGGAGAGATGTATCAGCGAGCGTAAATCAATGCTGATTTATATCATCGTACGGATTTCAAATGAGGCGTTATCCCCCCTCTCCCACGACAAATAATTTTTTCTCCTACTACATAGTTGTTAGACCAAAACCTTTGTTCAACGCCGAAAGATGCCGGTCTGGAAATAAATCACAGTAGTATTAATATACAGCTCAGTGTACTACAGTAACGGGGTTAATTTCCTAATTGATGGGTATTTTTATGACGACGCTGACGTACCCCAACACAAAGGTGCCCACGAGCATTCCGGCTTTGTTCGAGTAGAGGCGAAATTGACGCGGTGCACCCGACATAGGACGAGGGGTCGCTACAACCAAACAACTTGTATCGTCCGATTCTTCCACAAAAAAAGGAGCACCTCTAGTGGTGTAGTTTGCCGCACGGAGCTCTGCCTCAAGAACATACCATCCACGTGGGATAGCAACACTTGACCAAGTGAATTCAGTATCGCGGACCGGCGCGAGGCCTTCAAATGCAGAGAGTGCGATAAAATACGGTACCGCACCTAGAGGCCTAGTTGTGGTAGGAGATGGGGCGGGCGAGAAGGACAAAGAAGGGGGGTCGAGCTGGGTGACGCCGCCATTGGTGATGTACAAACTCATACGCAGATCGGGGCCAGAGTAGTCCCAGGAGAATGTCGAGGAGTTGCATGTGATGACCTGTGGTGGGATTTTGAATGTCAAGGTGGGCGACGATGGAGGAGGGGTGGGGGCCTGTTTAGCAACGAGGTTGCCAGTGGCTGAAGTGACGAGTATAAGTACACTCAGAGAATGGAACATTGCAAGGAATATCATGTTTAGAGCTTAGGACCAAAGATGAGAGTTCGTGTTAAGAGGCAGTTGAGCCTTGGGGCCGTTAACGCCACTCCCCACACCACACACGCTCATCGAAGTTGTAAGATTTTTCAGTCACCGCTTAGATCTCTTACGCGTGTGGTCATCAAAAATGATCACGCGGTCACGGGAAACTAAACACTGATTCATTATAGCCACAAACTTGGACTGTGTAAAACAATGAGTATCCAGTAAATTTAAAGCACGAGCTAAGATACCGGTCGTAATAGGCACTCGTATTTACGAGAAATTTAACTCGCGATCCTGCCTTATTATTAACCGATCACGGTAAATACATACGTTAACGGTGAAAGCGGATTATAATATCTGAGTAGTAGAGTAGTAGCATATTGAGGATCCTTCACATTTTAAAAAAGTGGCGGCCATTCGTAATTGATAGATCCCGCAACATTATCGCCGCCCGACCCACGAGGCTTGTCATTAACTTTTCTTTCAGGACATTCGACCTGTCGCTTTAGCAGTATTTTTTTTTTACCGGAATTATTGTGACCTTCCGTTGATACTGTCGGCCACATAGG
Source organism: Collybia nuda (assembly GCA_015584075.1). Classification (NCBI taxonomy): domain Eukaryota; kingdom Fungi; phylum Basidiomycota; class Agaricomycetes; order Agaricales; family Clitocybaceae; genus Collybia; species Collybia nuda. The sequence goes on from MU150354.1 coordinate 89,260, forward strand.
GTGGAGGAGGGAGGCATCAACTAGTGTAAATCAGTGCTGATTTATATGATCATACGAAATGAAGTGAGGTAGTTTTCAAATGAGGCATTATTCCTCCTCTCCCACCACAAATAATTTTTCTTCCGCTACGTAGTCGTTAGACCAAATGCTTGTTCAATGCCAAAAAGATACTGACCTAGAAATAAATCACAGTAGTATTAATATACAGCTCAGTGTACTACAACAACGGGGTTAATTTCCTAATTAAAGGGCATTTTTATGATGACGCTGACGTACCCCAACAAGAAGGTGCCCAGGAGCATTCCGGCTTTGTTCGAATGAAGGCGGACTTGACGTGGTGCGCTCGACGTAGGTGGGGAAGGCAAACAACTTATATCGTCTGATTCTTCCACGAAAAACGGAGCACTCCGAGCGATGTAGTTCCACGCACGGAGATCAGCCTCAAGTATCCACCATCCACGTGGGGTCCAAACGCTTGACCAAGTGTAATTGGTATCGTGGACCGGCGCGAGGCCTTCGAATGTAGAGAGCGCGATAGTCCACAGCTGCACCCTGCCCAGAGGCTTAGTCGTGGTAGAAGATGGCGAGGGCGAGGAGGGGGGATCAAGTTGGGTGACACCGATATTGGTGATGTACAAACTCATGCGCAGATCAGGGCCAGAGTAGTCCCAGGAGAATGTCGAGGATTTGCATGTGAAGATCTGTGGGGGGACCTCGAATGTCAAAGTGGGCGACGATGGGGGGGGGAGCGGAGGCCTGTTTGGTGATGAGGCTGCCAGTGGCTGAAGTGACGAGTATGAGGAGTAGCACATTCAGAGAATGGAACATTGTAAGAAATACCATGTTTAGAACTTAGGACCAAAAATGAGAATTTATGTTAAGAATCGGTCGAGTTTTGAGGCCGTGAACGCCATCCTCCACATCACAGAGAAGTTATAAGCTTTTTCCGACATCGCTTAGATCTTAGGGTCCATCTTTTGTGTATGCGCGTATGGTCATCAAATATGATCACGCGGTCACGGGGAACTTGAATCAAACGCGACTCCTGCCATTTGTTTCTGACCAACAAAGTAATCTAGATGGACCTTGCCCCATGTTCAGTAGCTTTTCTCGGTGTGAAGTCAGGTTAAGAGGTATGTTCCTCTCGACATATTAAAGCGCCGGTGGCGGGGCGCCCTTCATATTCATTATATACACAGGTCTCGGGATACCTCAGTACCGCGGATCGACCACCATTGCAACTTGCCGGATTTTGGGTACAGAAGGAATAGTATAACGCAAATGCCATATATATCCGTGCTCTCTTTTTCCAACACCCTATACGGAATTAGGGGCAGCCTTTCCCCGACAGTTCGAACTCTAGTTGTGGGGACTCATTGTCACCTCTGAGTCGGCTTTGATAACGAGACTATGGTGCTATCACCGACCGATATGACAAGCTATACATGCTTCTTTGCTGGACGAATGTGCACATATATAGAGGATCCTGTCATCACGCTCTTATTTCGGTAACGGACCTCCACTAACCCAATGTTAGGTGCCCATTTCGGACAAACCAAGTGCAAATATTTTGGCGTGACTGCTAGGGGCCGATGTCAACACTCTCCTGGTTCTGTTTGATCGTCGGGGAATGGTAATCACGGATGGCAGGCCCGTGTAGGGCTCCATCATCACTGATGTGTTATCATCCGCCTGCGTTCAATGACAAATCCCTTTATGCTATGGGTATTTATAACAGCCACCATCGCCTTATACCCAGGTTGGTCACCCCTATCTACCATGTATCCTTGATCAATGCTTCACCAAAGCAGCAAACAGATGAGTTGGCACTTGGTTTTCTGCAGGTAAATTGTTGTTATAGTGTAACAGGAATCTCCACCTTATCTCACCCTATCAGCATGAACATTACAGGGGGAAAGGTTTTTTCTCAACTTATCCAACATGGTCAAATGACTCGGAAATTACCTTTTTGGTTCGTGGGCACAAGGCTTACTCTCGACATTGGTGTTCCTGCCGAACAAACGGTTGCAATAATCCAGCAAAACAATTCGGTTGGATTGATTGGAGAAATTTTAAACAAGGAGCTCAAGGACTGGACCCGCCCAGATATCTCTACTGCATCAAATACTGATGCTGTTTCATGCTCTGTTCTCATGGGGACCTCAACTCAGTTTTCTACATAGGAGACCCACCCTCTCATCATTCCAAGTATTGCATGGTCGCAATTCATAAAATTGGTTCTGTCACATTGGAGGGGAAAGGGATGACTGGGAGATGGGGAAATTTTTATTCCATCTCGACAAGATCCTGATGCACAGCATAGAAACGGCTGCTTGCCATGTAAGGCTCCTGTCATTTGGGTGGTGATAGCAGCGTTGGTTAGTCGAGCAAGACAAGGTGGCAGGGCGCCTCTAGCACCACTTGATATTCCTGGACCCACCAACACACCTGGATTCCCTCACTACCTGACATTGGGCAGCGTACTGCACCCTGTCACCTGGAAAAGCAGAATCATCAGCGAGGTTATATTGAAGCAGATGCCATATTGAACGATAATAGGAAGAATTTTATACAAATGTGTCAGCTTTTGTGAGGTTTTGAATAAAACCGGGTGCGCCTGATCTCTCAGTTCCTATATGATCCATTTTCATTAAATGACCCGGAAAATCTAGGGTTAGAGATGAGGTCTCGAGTATCAGACCCACCTTGCGAATTTAAATCATGTGAATGCCACGAGTAGTCATAAGTGTATACAGCATTCGATCGTAAATGTAGATATTTTCACTTTAGCATTGCCGTAACACCGGTTTATTTCCAGGTGCCGAAATACAGGGAACGGGAGGACAATAAACCCTCGTAAACCTTTCCCCGCCCGTTCCTGGGACCCTCCGATTCGGAGAGAAGTTTTTCTGTGAACTGACAAAAAGTGGTCCAATCCAGGATCGAACTGGAGACCTTCTGTGTGCTTTACAATGTAAGACAGAAATCATAACCACTAGACCATTGGACCGTTGCTTTGGATTGCAAATGTTAATTCTGATTGTGCACATGCATGATACACGTGAAGGGATGAATGATGAATCGGCCGGCAACGGTGGAGAGCGGTGACCAAAGATTTGTTGTTCTTGATTCCAACGTCGACGGTCACCAATATCTGCTGCGGCGGTGAGCCATCGCCTATAGACGAAGCAGTGCACGCTGACGGCCTGAAGACAAGGCCTGTTAAGCCACGTGGCTCTTGTAAACTTTGCGCTCCCTCGTGGATCTACCCACAACGACAACGTAGGAGTTGCTGCATAGTTTGCTGCCTCATCGAATAAGGCGCCTACGCTGGCCATGTCTCGATCGCTTCATTTCGCACCCCTCACGATGATCTCCTTGGCGGGAGCAGCCCTGGCAGCCACGCGAGTGGCTCGACAAGACCCCTCCCAGCCATCATTGACACCTGTACTCTTTTTCAACTCTTTGGAGCAGGTCATAGCGTGCCAGTCTACAAACATTAGATGGGTCTACGATGGCCCCAATGATGCTATGGCGATCACAGTTTCCAATGAAGGAGTTGACCAGGTCGATCCACCGCCCCCTCCCTCCCAAACTGTATCCAATACTCTCAGCGACAACGCCCTTACCCGACGCGCAGTCCCGACAGGTGTCTTTCAGCTGGCCAAAACAATCGCAACTGTATTGCCGAGAGATGCTTCGTTCAATTGGGCGCAAGTCAATGTGCCCCAAGGCTGGTATAGACTTCTTGCTTCCATTCCTTCGTCAGATTATGCAACCTTTAGCGCGGATTTTTATGTTGCGGAAGTTGGTGACACCTCTTGCCTTAACACACTCCCTCCCCCGTCCTCGCCTCCGTCCTCGCCCTCACCCACACCACCCACAACGGGATCGCCTACCCCCCCACCTCCCTCACCCTCACCCTCTCCTTCTCAAACTGTGATCCCTGTTTCCGGTGCTTCTTCTAGTGTTAATAAGGGTGCAATTGCAGGGGGCGTAATCGGGGGCGTTGTCCTCCTCCTTGTCGTCCTCGGAATCTATCTCTGCCTCCTGCGCTCTAAGCGTCATTCTAATCAACCACATTCTCCACGTTCCCGCGGGCCCCCGTCGCTTGTTTCGTCTAAGCGTGGCTCTCGTCATGTAGGTGGCTGGGGTGGTCTTTCCTCCGTGGACTCTAATCTCAATCCTTCGGGACGGAAATCTAAGCCCCAACCGAAACCATATGCCAACGCTCGCCATCAATCTCAAACCGACTCTCTCGGCCCCATCATCCCGGGTGGCGGAGCAGCCAGCGAGGAAGATATCCGCTCCTACCGTGTAGGCGGCCCTTTTTCACCGTCTGAGGAAAAAGTCGGCTTTGGCGAGACCGGAGTTGGGGTCCTTCCATATACTCAGAACACCCGTCCGGGGGTAATGGGCCGTTCCTACTCCGCCTCCACCGTTGGCTCGACGAACGAGTACGCGATGGGGCGCAGGCCGTCGGTCAACTCTGCCAATGCACTCCCACCTGGTGCCAGGCGCCCATCGATTGAGTACCCTCCATATGCAGTGTCTCCATCACCACAGCTAGATCGTGCACCGTCAAATGCGTCCTCACCTTCGTCGCAGTTACAAGCCCAGCCACGGAAGACCCCACGTAAGCCTGTACCCGCATATTCCCCCGGTTCCATCTCCCCGTCCTCTTCAAACCCGAGTCCTATCACCTCCTCCCCTACTACCCCTGTATTAGTATCTCCCTTTGACGACGAGAGGGCACAGCGTCGTATGTCTGGCGGACATTATGCTACACGTGCTCGGGATGGCTCGAGAGATCGAGGAGGAAAGGATGGTAGGGACCGGAGGGATAGGGGCGGGAATTCAGGCAATTCTAGTACAGAGGATGGTCCAGCCCTGGCCCACAAGAGCAGTTTCGGTCCAGGTGGAGTGGAAGGCAAACCCCTACACTACTTGATACCAGACATGCCTCCACCATCTGTAGGTCAATAGATTCCTTAATGGTTGGGGTCGCCTGCGGCATTCTCATCTTTCTTGTGCCATACTTTGAATGGTGCACCATATATTTTCATTTTATGTTTCTAATTTGTGACGCTTCATGTTCACGTCTCGTTTATAGTTCGACTTTGCCTCCGACTTTATGATTACTTGCCAGCCGCAGATCACATTTTACGTTACCCCACCGTCTCAACACCTATCTACCATATCTTTCCATGTCACCCATACCACGCCCAGTCTATTTGTTCCGCCCTTGTTCTTGATGAAAATGTATCGACTATGTATCTTCTTTACGTATATGTACGCATCTTACAACGTGCTACAGTATCTGACATTCGTTCCCCATATTACCCCTCGTACATCCGCGTACATATCAGGCATACCAAGTGGCCCGAAAAAACGATATTGTCCTCGCCTTACAGATGGTTGGTTTAGGTGTGACTTTATAGTATATCCCGGACCGGATGTGGCCGTGATCCGGGGACAACTCAAGCGGAAGACCACGACTAAGAGTCGGACTCGGAAGTGGCTTGGGTAGCCCATGTCTAGCCACCTCTGCGCAGATACCTGAAGGAAGATCTTTTCCCCTAACGCTTCGCGCAACCAATCCTATATGAACAGAATAATAGCAGTATCGGGCTTCAGAGAGAACCTACTACTACTAAGCATTCTTTGAAAATTTGCAATTAAACTGCGGTCGGGTGGAGCATGGGAGCCTTTGGATTGATGGATTTCATAATTTCTGCTTTTCAAGGATAATCTAGACATGGAGTATTGCTTTTTGTTCCTGTTAATACAGTGAGTTTTGATTTCTGAAATTTACAGTGCAGGGAATTAGTGATGGGAGGCCTTAGAAGTTAACGGATATCAATGCACGGAACACATACGAATATTGTGGGCGACCTAGGGAATCGCCAATATATATTTTCCGCTCCTCTGGCTCACGGCATGGATATACGCGCCATCAAGATGTGGTGGTAGCTCTTCTCGCCTCCGGTGTGATCTCCCGGATCTTGCAACATATTACTTACTCCGCGAAACCTATCCACTCGGCGTAGTTATATGCTTGGTCACTTGTGTTCGAAGGTTTAACAGGGAGCTTTAAAGCAACAATTTTAACCAGCAATGCATTTCAAAATACTTTTATGCCGTCGTGGTACCTCATCAATTTTCCTCCCACCTGAGCCAAACTCAGGTTAATTAATTCCCTACGCCACTCAATGCCCTTCCACGCTCGAGGCCCAAGGTTCGCATATGTGTCCTGTGGTTCTGCTTTGGTCCCGGCTTGCGGCGCGCATGAAACAAGGTCATATTTTGGACCCACTCCCTAGTGATACAACAAACGCCATGCTGTGAGTCCATATACTCAGTCCTTTTTCCCCCGCTCTATTCCTTGTGGATTAATCATCAATTTGTAGCGCGCGTTATATCTGATTGTGCGTTTCACAGGGTGTTCTTCAGCCTCGTGGTTTTGGCTTTTCTCGTACATCTGTATGACGGCATCTCGACAAAAAGCATCCACCGGACTTCGACACCCATCTCCCCTTTCTGTTCCTTGTGTCAGATCTTGTTCCTGCACATCCCCTCATGTCACATATTCCCCCGAACACAACAGATGTGTAACCAGCGGGGACAGCACAAGTCATTTCATCTCCAACGTTACTCCGTTCAGTCTCGACGGGTCACGAGGGACCCGTCGCAGCCATCTTGCAATGGAAGCGCCTCCCGGTCTGCCCTGGTTCACCCACTTTATCTACACCTCATTCTGGCGTATTTTTCACGCATCCGTGATCAGGTCCAGGTTCAATCCCCATCTCCTTCCTCCCCAAAATGTCAATCGATCCACAGACGGCTATCAAATCACCGCCCGGGCGTCGCCCACCCCTCCGCAAATACGGAAAATGTGCACCCGTGGTCAAGATGTCTTCCAGAAACTTCGGCATCAAGTCTTGGTCTTGTCTTGGTAATGAGAAAGGTTGGTTCCCCACACGCCACTTTACCTTTCTCTTCTCCCTAGTCATCTGGTGGGACCAGATTTGTTAGTCGTGCGCTGCGCACGGAGTGGTACGTGTCGCACATGTAAATGTATCTACCTAGCCTGCGCGCTTTAATCCATTGATGAATAAGCCCTGTTGGGTGGGGGGCCTGACTGATCCTAGCTATTCCGGTAACGTTCGACGTCGAGGAAATAAGGGGACCGGCTCCCGCCTTACTCATTCTCGACCGCCATATCAAACGGGTGCCATACCTGGTCACTGGGTGCCAGGATAATTCTATTGCGTCACGCGCGCCTCCACGCCCCGTGGTCGATGAAGGTTGAGGGGGCCGATCTCTTGAAGTTCTATAACTAGAATAGGTGCAAACCCTTCCTAGGACTAAGAATCCCCACCCGTTCGGTTCCTCTTGGTTCTTTGAGCCCAACATAGGGCTTCTTTTAATCACATAAAAAATATTGGAGAATAAATAGTGGTGATGATCTTGACTTGTGAATCTTCGCTCATAATAGTGGAAGTATGACTTAACGTTATGTCAGGAAGTAAGTATATTTGGGATAACGCGAATCTCACGAGTCCTCATTCTTCCGAATCAGAATCTGGACGATGAGTCAAGGTCGTGACTTGTCGTGATGGACATCAACGAGGAACGAAGGAAACAGGGGTGATGCCGAAAGGCTCTACGTCTGTCCAATTAAGTGTCATTCGAATTAGTTGGGGTAGAACTATAGATCATGTGTAGTGTATTGTGGTATCGTGATGCAGCGTGAATGGGTAGACTGATGTGGGGGTGAAATTCTCCGTGCTATAATTATGGATGACAATTACGACCATCCATCGTGTGTTCGTTTCCGCAGAGGAAGAGGAAGCCAAGGCTTGCGTGGTTTCTGGCTATTTTGGTTACTTGACAGGCCGACTTTCCGAATTTTGGCAAGTCTTTGCGATCGTTAGATTTAATGCAAGGATACGCATAATGGGTTTACCTTCGCAGGCCCATCCAAGCAACGAAAAGAGCGATCGCCGCCGATAATCCTGTCATACCAAAGAAAGCATACGGGTGGTTTTCCAGGTGGCTGGTCAACTGAAAAAGAGTAATTCCAGAAAGGCCGTGCATCCGGATGGTGGTGGAGACTTACGTTCATTCCAAAGAGTCCGGCAAGCAGGGCGCCGGTCCCGACTCCGAGAGTAGCAATAGATACCTAAGGATAGCGAGATCAAGTTGCAGATAAAGTGGTTATTGTCTAGGTGCTATCACCTTCAGATCAAGAGCTAACAATGCATTACGATTAGAATCTAGGATAAGTTCGACTATTTCTTGTGTAGATTGAACATTGCTCTAAACAGACTCGGTTAATGGGTAACTCAAATATGGATGATAGATTTACTTGAATATTTTCAGCTTCATTGACTATTTCTTCAACTTGCTTAGCAAATGATTCGAGTAAAACCTCAAGGTCTTCGTGGTCCTGAAGATCACGGACGGTGTTGTTCTTTTTGTCGGTAAGATACATGGCGTTCAAGTCCTCATCTGCACAAACTATGTCAGGCCTCCCTTTACGACCATTATTATATTAATACCTTGCTCTAATACTTCCTCTAAAGCTTCTTCCACCTACTTCCACCGATCAGCGTGGGCATGGGATATAAGGCGACATAACGTACTAATTTTGCTCTATTTTGAAAACTCGTTAATCGCCTGGAGTAATGGAGTAGCCGTTTAAATCGATCGTGGTCGATATTATCCTCTAACTCTGCCAGCAACCCTCCGACTAAGTTGCGAATGAAAACCATCTCTGCTTCTAGAGCGCTCAGCACGGAGAGTAAAATTGATTCGAGTGCGCTGTGGGGTCGTGGTGAGGATCAAAATAACCTAACGCTTTGGGGATCCAAATTACCGGAACTCGTATGGCGAACCTGAACCCTTAACCTTGAGGTTATGCTAAATAGGACCCGACGTCAAGATCAACGACGTCGTGACATCAAAGAAGACTAACCTCCAAGTGGTATAAAAATACAGAATGAAGCCTTGAGTCGGCCGATCCATATGTATCGAATAAAATCACTGCATCCGCCTTAACAAGTGCTCTAATATGGAGTATATTGACCTAAAAAAGGATGTTTAGATCAACTTCATTGTGTGAGAGCTCGACGACATACGAGGATGGCTTCCTTTCGGATGAGAATAGTAGGGACTAAGTTCGGCACGCGAGAATCAATTTTTCGTAGATCACGAGCCTTTCATTTCGGGGGTTAGTCGCGCAAAAAGAATAGGATGCCTCATGTACGCACATTCAAACAGTGCTCAGCGCTCAAATCAGACTTTTTGAATTGACCGGAAATTGTCTTCACGCTGCCTGAAGTATTAGAATTAGATTGCTTGTTGTAATGTCACGTAAGGGTTTGTATTAAACCTTCTGAATCTAAGACAGTGCCTGCCCAGAGAGGATCGTGGATGAGACCCAGTTCGCATTTATTATTATAGTAATGACAGACTTACAGCGTAGCATGAGATCCGTTGGTTGGCGCCCCTTCATAACCTTTTCTAATATAGCAGCTTTCGCCGCATCCTCCTGCTCATCCGAGAGACCGTTAAAGTCGACAGGCCGTGGGTTCAATTTGGATGCCCATGAGATACATCGTGTGTGTTGTTGGTACACGGTGACTGGAGTTCGGGAAGCGATCCGAAGCCGTGAACACGGACTAGCCATGGAAGCATAGAAGGAACGATCCAAAGGAAGTATTCCACGACATGTTGAGTGTAGCTGCCTGTAGGTGACTGCTTGGAATAACGGGGGAGTTGATGGGTGGGCAGCCCTATTTAATATTCCCATTACATTTCTAGAAGGGGCCTTCCAGAGCCCTGTATGCATCCGCAGGATTGAACCCTTGGAACCGCTTTTGTGAGAACCGAGTGTAAGGCGGAGGCTTAGGAAATGGAAAGATTCCAAATTTGCTCCGGACCAGTTTGATCGCGTGATCACTTGTCATCACGCTGTCACCCATGTCACGCGTGATTTGACAAACTTAACTGGCACCACCATCTCTTGACCATCTTCTCCGATCCCGCTTGGAAAACATACCCTCTTTCGTATCTGCTTTTATAATCTGCCCAATGTTCCCTTCAAATAAGCTCAATAGGAGCTTGCGGAGTAACGGAACTTGAGCGCTTGAGTCTGGTCACTTGTTCGCACGTTGACTCGTATTTTTCTGGAGGTCATCCGGACTTATCCAGGGACAAGCTGTTAATTGGATGCACTTCCCGATCTCTTCCAGATAGAATTATGGTTTAGCTCAAAAACAGAATTATGGAGCGTTGTGGTTCTCCTGGTTTCAACGAGAACGCTGACACAACGTGTTGCGATTTCGACTGATTTCGACTGATCGGACATCCCCGATTTCGGCAAAAAGATAGACGACGAGATCATGCATCTGTTGATTCTTATACTTTTTCAGGTTGAAGCTCTCTTCGCAGGGCCGTTACACATTCAGTGACTTCCGGGCCTTTCTTCTACTATTTGAACCTCGTACGATGTACTGCGCCTGACCCACATACCCACCTCCTTCCTCTCACTATCTCCATGTCTGATTTGCGAAGACTTTTGGAAGCAGCAGCAGCCCTCTCTCACCTCCTTCGTGTCGCAGGGGTCCCCCATACATTCTATGGGAGTGCCTTTACGGCAGTCCTAGCGAACAGCTTTCACAGTGATGTACTTACATTAACCATCGACTGATCCTTGATATGTTCTCACCGCTTCCAGGAACTTTTTTGCATTGTAGAAAGCGGTCACCATCACCCCTTTCGGAGGGTACGGGACGCGCTCGCTGGTAACCCGGACTACACGACAATGCATTCACCTTGGACAAATCGGCGGGTTTAAATATTCCTATAGCGCCTCGCAATCTCACGGGTCGTGTCAACAGACTGCATACCACCTACCGTCGTCTAATACCCGCCATTGAAGTGAGTCTTTCCCATACACCACTACCTCCTTTTTCCAACGCATCGCGGTTATAAAATATAGATCGAGATCCTGGTTGCCGGAGAGACTGGTCCGCGCCACCTAGACTCAATTACGGTGATGAATGTTCAGGGCATTCCCTTTCTGACGGTCTCAGAGTTCGTCCGTGCCAAGCTGAAAACTTGGATGATGTACGCCGTGCCTGTGATATTTAACGCTGGCCACTTCCCTAAAGACACTCATAGCCGTGGCTTGGACGCTGACGCTCAGGATATTTCTTACACACTCTCACGCTATTGGAATCGTGTAGACATCAATCGCATACCCGAGCAAGACATGAACCATTTCGTATCCCGACACACAGCTGCTGCGCCCGCATGGAGTGCTATTAAGAGGAAATACAGAATGTGACGTCTGATGTCAGCTATGATGATGGCGAATGGAGAAAAAGGGGATCTTCAAAAAAAGCTTGTCATCTCAACCTGTC
>MU150355.1:14019-29383 GCA_015584075.1 Collybia nuda
CCCCCCCCCCCCTCCGTTGCCTGAGGAAGTCAGGAAATGGTCTGGAAGTCGGAAGTAATATTCGATGCCCTTGCAATCATTTGGGCTTAATTCTAGGAAGGGAAATCGAATGTTGTTTCCTTCTGCAAGGTTTTGCGATCCCCCAACCTGTGAGTTGCTTCGTACTACCTACATGAAGCTCCGCTTGTGGGATATCTCGGCGCATTGTCATTTTTTTAAGGTTATACTTGTAATCTGAAAATTGAAAGACGTGTTTTCTTTGAAATTGTGGAGGGTGGAGAGGGCCGAGAACACACCCGCGCGTAACATTGATCTGAGGCGCGGTGTGAGAGAATCGAAGTTATAGTGCAATTACGTGTCACCTCACATCGACTGCAAGAACGCAGAAAGTGACGTGCTTTATAGTAAAAGGCTATATGGGCTCTATATAGTGGATCGTCAATGTTTGGCTTACAGAAAATGAATGGTGTCCTGCAAGCTCGGATTTTTTACATTATTATAGGCCAGTCTTGAATGTTGAACGTTGAACGTTGAAACAGCGCGAACTTGGAAGTGACTGGTATGGTTGCAAAAAAAAAAATCAGGTATCGGAAGTCGGACCTAGCTCCGGAACTTCACCTGACCAAGATTGACTCCGCTCAACCGTAACGCATTTCTTCGAGTCCTCCCCACCGTTCATAAACTGTCTATTGAAGCTGCTCAGCATAAAAACGAGATGATCAAGATTACCATCCATCATTGTTCGAATTTGGCACCGGTTCCAACTTCCAACTTCCAAAGCTTCGGGGCCGTGACTGGGGTCAAAGGGTTGGTCCTGGGAATCTCAGGGCGCTCCGGGACACTCATGACGGTATATAGATATGCACCTCGAATGTAGTCTCCATTGCGTTGGGGAGCATACCAAACTTTGCATCGCCATTGGCAGGAAAACAGTACGTGTTCCGCATTATTGCCTTTCAGTTTTGTCGGAAGACCAACGGGAGGAAAGAGTGTATCGTGAAGGAGAGTTATATGTATGCTTGATTCTGTCGAAGACTGAGCATATGCTCCCACCTTGAAATTATAATCTCCACCCCAAACGGAAACGCCTGCCTCGAATAGACCTAGCTTTGTTCAACCTATTTCGTGGGCGTCGCGCAACGTCCCAGAATGGCCCCATTTATAACTTGAGTTCCTTACAAGGTTTGATAGTCTACAAAGCACTCTTCCCTTCCCTCGGAGAAGTAAACCTATCGAACCACCCAATAATCCCACGTGCCGATTCTTCTTTCGCCCAACCTTCATATACGAATGAATAAAACACCCCATCATTTGACCTCACAGAAAAAGCACTTACGTTCTTGTTCGATAGCTGGGTCACCTCTGACAGCAAATCCATGCGCGACACCAGAAAATACTTGAATATGGTAATTCGCCTTCACAGAAATTAGGAGATCCTCTGCCCTTCGTCGGTTTTCCAGCGGGAACGTATGGTCGACCTCTAGTCATGCCAGGATATTCAGACACTGGACCGAAACAAGCATCGTAAAATAAAACATACCTGCACAGGACATAAACAAGGGTCCTATAATTTGATCGTTAATATATTAATGAAGCTCGACTTTGGGTTACGTACTAGCTATTTGGGTAAAATGGTCTTCATTTAGGAATGCAGGGTGTGCAAAGGCGGCTGGAGCGGCGACATGGTCAAATAAAAAGTACGCCGAAATGAGAGGTACCTACCTGCGACAATCGTGTCCGTAGTCGCCAAGTTCAACGTGAACGGTCCACCAAAGCAATAACCTATCCGCACCCGATTAGATCCCACCCCCCAAAAAATGGGTAGGTATCGCTAGTGCTCACCAACAGCACAATATTTGGTATCAACCCCTGAGAGTGATGTGAGGTAAAATTGCAAAGTACGCCAATGCCGGAACAACGACGTACCATGTGACTGTCTAACCGCTTGGATCCACTTGGGGACAGCATCCGCTGCTAGCCGTTTTTTCTCCGCCATCCACGCCGGCCGGTCGAAATCCTTCTCAGTATGTATATACACCGGGTCTCCAAAGAAGTAATCACAGCCCAGCACGGTATATCCTACCAACCAAATCAGAACGAGTAAGTATCAATAAAAGACGATCAGGGGGCCTCAGGGAACGGAATCGGAACACGCACCGTGCTCGGCGAAATAATCCTGGATCAGCTTATTATTGTTATGGAACGGCCCAAATACGTCCGCGAAGAACATGATCACTTTCTTCTGCGCGCCCGCCGCATGGCCCTTCGCATTCGACACATACGTCGGCACGCCCGCGATCGTAGTCGCCGTACCAACAGGTGTCCCAGTGTGTTTAACACCTGTAAAGCAACAGTCTCCAGGGGGCCCTGCGAGTGCTGGTGAGGTTGTGGACATTATGTGCGGGGTTGTGGAAGTGGTGGGGATGGTGGGGATGGTGGTAAATAGGGGGAGCGAGCGAGGGGGCAGGTGCGCTGATGAGGGAGATAAAGGATTGGTCAGTATGGTGTGAATTTCGAAGCCACATGACCGTGACCGTGGATGGAGTGAGAAATGCACCTGCGGTTTGTGGGCGACAGGCCTGGGGATACTTGGGCAGCTGCCAGAAATATGGTCTTGCTCCTCACGTAATGAGTGATTCTATTCGTATGACGGTAAACCTGTGTTCTTCAATGGAAACTACGGCACCACAGGGTATCAGGGAGCACTCTCCCGACAACTCCAAACATATACTCTGATCTTTTTCGTGGAAGATACTGCATATAAATACTGCATCCCTAGGCTGGCCTTTCACGATCTTCGTTTATTCCTTATCCACCTTGGTGAACCTATCAAACCACGCAATGACCCCGCGCGCAGACTCCTCCTTCGCCCACCCTAAACGGCAAAAAAAAAACGCAATCAGTACAAAATCAGTATAAAGCAAAAACGAAAACCCGGTTCGTAACCTCCCCTTCCCATCCATGAAACCGAAAAAAAAACCACAAAGCAAACCAAAACCCACATTCATCTCCAACCTCCGGGTTCCCCCTAACCGCAAACCCATGTTTCACACCCGCAAACACCTGGATATGATATCTCGCTTTCGCGGCTACGAGCAGATCTTCAGCGCGCCGCCTGGATTCGGGTGGGAACGTTGGGTCTGTTTCTGTGAGGTATGATGATGATGGAAAAAAGCGAACGATATGGGAGAGTGGCGCGAAGAGAAGTGAGGAAGAGGGAGTATGTCAGGACAGACTCGCGGCGTAGGCCTTGGGAACGGACGAACCAGCACAAGACATCAATAACGGCCCTACAACCCAGAACCACCGTATCAGTCACACATCATTGTAGGAAATCGTGGGGACAAGGGGGGACACACTCTTGATCTTGGTGAAATGATCTTCATTCAAAAACGCAGGGTGCGCGAATGCAGCTGGGGGGTTCTCCGTCAGTTTTGGTTTTTGGTTTTTAGTTTGGGTGTGGTTTGTGGTTTATAGAATACTCAATCAGAAGAGGGGGAGGGAGGGGAAGGAGGACGTACCAGCAACGACATCATTACCCGTGGCTAAATCCAACGCGAACGGTCCTCCAAAACAATACCCTAAACCCCCCATCAGCTCACCACAGCCACACATGCGGCAAGTACGTACGTACCAACAGTGCAGTACTTCGTCTCCTTCCCTACACCACCCGTTACCAAATCAGCACCAACACCAACCAAAACCAAAACCAAAAACTACGCAAACAACGTACCATACAGCTCCCGCACGCCCTTCACCCACCCCGGTACCACCTCCCGCGCCTTCTCCCGCTTCTCCCCAACCCACGTGTTCCGGTCGAACCCCGGCTCGGTGTGCGTGTGCACCGGGTCGCCGAAGAAGTAGTCGCACCCCAGGACGGTGTATCCTGCCAAACGTACCCCCGGTGAGTTGTGTTTTCGTTTTTTTTTTTTGAGGTGAGGAGCGCGGTGTAGATGGGGGGGGGGAGGTACGTACCCCTACTAGCGAAATAATCCTGCAAAAGCTGCCCATTCAAGTAGAACGGACCGTATATATCCGAAAAGTACAATATGACCCCTTTTCCTTTGCCCCCTGATGCGTCGTCGCCAGATTTAGACTTGTTAAGGGAGGAAGAGGGGGGTTCAGAGAGGTATGTCTCGATCCCTGCGATCGTGACCGTCTTCCCGGCGGGTGTGCCGGCGTGTTTGATTCCGGAGACGCAGCAGTCGCTTGGGGCGGTTGCGAGTTCTGCAGGTGCGGAGGTTGTGGGGTTAGGATTGGACATGCTGTTTTCGGATCTGTATCGGTGGTTAGCTGGGTTGATATAAGGGAGGGGAGCGGAGGTGGGGTGGGGGAGGTATAAGGGTAGTGAGATGATGTGAGTGAACGAATAGCGGTCTCCGAATTTCAAATCGTTCGGATTTGGGATGTAATCACCTGATGGGGGTACTCAGTCATAAGGCACAACGGAACGCGTCGTGGCAGGTAAATGAAGGAAATCGTTAGTTATTCAGTACACGAAAGAAGAACTCGGTACCATAAATTATCAGAATCATTCACTTACTTCTCCTCTTTCCCTTTCCCTTCCTTCTCTTCCACCTTCTCCCCCTTCTTCGCCTCATCCTTCTCCCTCTCCGCCTTCTCAAACTCATCAATATTTAGCCCAAACCCAACTTCATCCAGCTTCATCCCAAGCGATAACACCACCGGCTGCGCCCTGCTCCAAAATTCGCCCCAATTATCCACCTCAGCATCCATGAGGTACATGTCATGCAGCGCCTGCAACGCGCCGAAGATCCCGAACACCTCTGTTTGCTCTGTGCGTAGGGGTGAATTGAGGGGAATGGAGGAGATGTCGCGGACGACGGCGCGTGTGATGCTCGCAACGGCTTTCCTAGCGCGCCCGATCTCAGACTCGGGGGGTGTCGGGGCTGTACCGAATGCCTGTGGGGGGGGGGATGTGGTTAGCGGGGAAATTGCGTGTGCGAAAAGGGTGGAGCCAGGCTCACTACAAGGAACTGCTCGGCCATGTCTGCCTCCTGTGGTCGGCCGAGGTATAGTACGATCTGGAAGAGGAGGGTATATGCGCGCTTGAGCCTATCCCCATGCTCTAAAGGCAACTCGTTCAACCACGGCGCAGATGCGGTGTTCTCAAGGATACCAATCCACCTATCCGGCGAGATCTTTTCGTTCGGGTTAGGTTCTGATTCTGAACCGGGCTTGGCGGGGTCGGAGGCCGCGTCGGAGGCGGGCGGTGGCGGTGTTGAAGTTGAGAATCGCGGTGTTGAAGTTAGGAACGAGCGTCGTGAAATGGAGGGATGGCCTGGTACCTTTGAGCGCGTCGTGTAAGTCGAACCCGTAATCTACCTATGAGAGGAAAAGTAATACCCGGTTGAGTCTGAGTACTTCCCTGCAGATTGGGCGCGCGACGAGGGGGGACCTCGTACTGAAAGTGGTGTTTAGTAGACGTCCTGCTGAACGCGGTTTGAACATCCTCGGACGGTGGTGGCGAGATGGAAATGGATGTGGTTTGAGACAGGTTGGTGCGCGTGGGAGCCAAGTTGGTTCGTTAAATTCCGGTTACGTAATTTATTCCCGCTTCGCCTCGACGCCAACCCCGATGTTCAACGCTCTTCTTCAACAATTCTTACTCTATGATCCACGGAGAATGATGCATAGCTCAATTTCTACACCAAAAACCGACGCCCAGTGGTCAAAAATCTCCACATGCTAGCCCAAGTCCACTGGACAAAACCACAATCCCACATGCCAGCCACTACCTACTCTCCCTAAATCGCGTAACCCCTATCCAAACCCTCTTTACGCCCCTCCCACCGCATTGCCCCCAATATACCCCTATCCTACCCCAATGGGCGCAATGGCCACCTCCACGAGTATCTCAGAATCTCCGGATGCCCCAAATAGCCTCTCCAGGCTCGTGCGATCCGACTTCTGGTTCCTCGACGGGAACATTGTCATTGTTGCCGGGGACGCGGCGTTCAAGGTGCACCGCGGGCAGCTGGAGCGCCACTCCGAGGTGTTCAACGACCTGTTCTCAGTCCCCCAGCCGGAGGATGCAGAGCGCTTGGATGGGTGTTTGTGGGTGGAGTTGTACGACAGGCCCTCGGATGTATTTTATTTTTTGAGCGCGTTGTATGATGGGCTGTGGGTGACCTTTCCTTCATGACCTTGCTTGTGTTTATCGGTTGATTTTTATGCCTTGCTTTCGTTTGGTTTGATCTAGGTACTTCAATACCCCGCGTGCAGACGACTTTGCCGCAATCGCTGGCGTCCTGCGCCTCTCCACGAAATACCTCGTCGAGGTGTTGCGCCAACGATGCCTCACGCGACTCAGCCTCGACTGGCCGTCCACACTCGCAGGGTGGGACCAGCGCGAGCACGAGGCAACCGACTCCCTAGGCCGTTACACCCCACGCGAATCGTGCCCACACCCGATCCTCCTAATCGAGCTCGCACTGGACCTCGACATCCCCTCGGTCCTCCCAGCCGCGTTCTACGACCTCGCGCGGTACGGCCCTTCCAAAATCCTCGCAGGCGCCCCACTCCCTCCCCTCGCCATCGACCACTTCGTCACTCACCACACCGATTTCACCCTCAATTCCTATCCCTATTCAGGTTTCAGTCCCGGCACGCACACCAACTTCGAAACCAACACCGTCACGCTCTCCCGGGCCAACCTGCATCGCACGCTCCTAGGGCGGGAACACATCCAACTCTTCATGTCCACCTTCATCTCGCGCGAGCTGCAATCGCGACCCCCCTCGCCCTCCTGCCTCTTCCAGCACGACACCCCGACGCCCAGCCAGCCGTGCCACGAGTCCTTCTACTTCATCATGCTCAACGTCCTGCGGAGCGTCGGCGGGATCGCGTGCGGGCGGGACGCGGATGTGCTATTCACACTGGTGCAGGCGATGGAGATGCTCTCGCGGACGGACTTTTCGGATGGGATGAAGATGTGTGGGTTGAGGATGTGTGCAGGGTGCAAGAGGGAGTTTGCGGAGGTGGCGGTTAAGGCGAGGGAGCAGGCATGGGAGGCGTTGCCGGTCTGGTTCGGGCTGAGTGAGTTGGAGGTGGGCGAGGGGGTGTATGTTGGGCTGTGAGGTGCTGGGATAGTTGTGCTATTTGCTTTATTTGCTCTCTCCCCCTCTATATTAGATTTACTCATTAATTACCTGTTGTCGAGGTTTTCGCAATGTATCTCTGCTCGTAATGCCAAGTTTTGCTTCTAGAAATATTTTTGTTAGGTTAATTGGGAGGCTAGTTTCCGTTTTGGGCCACCGGCCCGAATCCCGTCTGAATTTCTTTTATAAGAGCAAGTCCGGACAAGCGAACTTCATAAGCCCAATTTTTCCTACTAAATTCTAGTATACCGGGCTTATCTCGATTTTCGGCATCACCTCTTTTCTCCAATGGGCTATTCGCCAGGTTGTGTACTGAGGTTGCGAACTGCACTGGACTTGGATGCTCTTTACTCTCGTCAATAGTCTTGTAGAGCTGGGGGACACTAGGTCCAAACTTTGTTCAAAATCAAAGGTCCCCTCAAGCCCCTATCGTGTTATCATGACCTCCTTTGGATAGTAGGTGCAGAAAACTGTACCACGACCCTGGAATGCTCAGAAATATGTCGCCGGGGTACTGAGTTAGTGTATTCTTTGATCCAGAGAACATTCGCTTTGGACTTGGGATTCAAGATAAAGCGACAACTCGTCGATGTAACTTCCTCATATCTGCGTGGAGGCCCTTCGCTAGTGCTACCCCGGAAGGCTGAGCTCAAACTCATGGTCAGCGCCGAAGGATGGAAACAATAAAACCACGACCCGACGGACGGTATGGGTCAATACGCCCCCCTTATTCTCATAAAACTGGTTCTCTGTTCTACCTATGATTCACTTTTCATAGACTCGAAATTATTATCCCTGGACAGCTGGGAAATTCGCTCCCAAAGCCTTTATCTCGCTCTCTTCAATCCGGTGGACCCGGGGACGAATGCGTCTCCTAGATCGATGTACCTTTTGTGTTCATGCTGTCGAGGCCAGACTCCAATGGGTAGAGGCGGTGTGGATTACGATTTATCGCCCTTAGAAATGCGGTCTGTGCGGCGCCTGCTAAAGAAGCCGAGATCGAAGGCTGGGAGGCTCGGTCGGAACTTGCGGCTTGTGCGGTTTGATCTGGTTATTGATTCCGACAGTGTGGTCCCGTCTTTTCTTGATTCGTCTGGTGCATGAATGCCTGGTTTGTTCCTACGTTCTTGTTTTTCCCTCTGACTTGCTCAAATCTCGTTATTTGTTATTGATATAACGGCATAAATGGACTGGAATGTGGAAAGGAAGATCAGCAAAGCATCCCTCTGGTATCTCGCAGCGTGTTAAACGCATGTCCAACACAAGGCCTGTTGGGTGAGACTCGGCAATCTTTCAGAACTTCAAGTCTTCCCAATTGCTCAATTAGTCTACCACTCAGCGGCCGCAATTGATTCGTTCTTTCCTTGCGTCCTTCAACCCAGACAGTATCTCAGTAGCACCTAACTGGAGATGTCATGTGACGGCGCCTCCTCTGCTGATGTTCTCCCATCATCCCCGGTCCCACACAACAATAAGTTCACACCCCCAAGCTTGACATCACGATTGCTGATTGTATCGATTTTGAGACATGATGAAGTCTAAATGACATAAGAGAAGTGATCACGAACCACTTAGAAGCCCTAAACATGACATGCTGCATTGAACATTGGACCCTATCCTCACAAGGCACGCGTGCTCCTCGATGACCTTAGTCCCTTTTAGAATTTCTATAGGCGCCTTGATTATCACCTCTTTATAGGTGATCAAGAAAGCCTACATATAGCCATTCGATACTCCCACTACTCCCAACAATGCATCGCCGTCTCTCTGCGTTTGTAAAGGGCTCAGCTCGCAACCACGACGACGATTCAGACGTGGTCGGCATCTCCGACCATGACTCTGAGTCCAAGGCGTCTACTGTTGTTCGAGCTGAGCCCCTACCTGTTCCCTCTCTCAAAGTCAAACGTGTCGACTACTACTACAGCCGGTGGGGAAAGACTTGGAAGTATAGGGTACGCTTACAATCACCTGAGGCAGTTCATGAGTAACGATATACCGCCTACTTTAGAATATGAATTCGAAGATTACGGTTGAGCCTACCCCGACTGTTAATACGGGGAATAATGACCCCTGGAAGGATTACAGTGTTGTGTACGTTTACCCTGCTCCATGTATGCACGGATCGCATTCTAATCTCTTTCTACGTAATTTATTTTAGTATTGTTCGTAAACTGCCGAAAAACCCCGAAGGGAACCAAGAGCCGACATTCAAAATCATCTTAAAGAATAACTATATAGTGAAGATGTGCAAAGATGTTATACAAAAATGGCCTGGTGTCTCTTGGAATGCGGAACCTTTAGAGGTATGTACACAATGCCAACTTTTGTTTTACTACAGAGTCCTCATACTATGTTTCTAAAAAGCTCGATCCTGAGATGTTCCTCACTTTCTTACCACAAATTACCGATTACCGCGATGCCCTCCAAAACAAAAAGGAAACACTTGGACAAGAAGACGTTCACGTCCTGGATTCTGTCAATTTGTTGCTATCTTCTCTTTCAGTGGATTACCGGGCTACCCTCTCCACGATCCACCACCTTACATCTCACTCTGAAATCACATTTGACCACCTTTACGCCATCCTCGTTCCACGTACTATATTCGTCACCCAGTGTGCAATCACCGGCATCCCCCGCCTCTTTGAACTCATCTCGTTCCAGTGGGTCATGCTGGGAGCGAATCCAGCGTGCCAGCTGTCGTGTGAGAGTGTAGACATGGTGGATAGAGGCACTTCTCAGACCATTGGGAGGATCCAGACTACCATTCTACTTCGGCACTTCAAGGGCACTGTCAACATTCAGTCTTTGGACGCATATCCTATCAAGTACCACCCTGACGAAAAGAAGCTGCGCGAGATACTTCTTCAAAGAGGGAAGAAGTGGGTATCGTTGATTGGTATCCACCACAGACAGTATGATGGCGTCGCAGCTGATCATTTTTCTGGTATGAAACATAGTGTGAGTGGCTGACCCCTGGTACTGGCTCTTTATTGACCTACAGATAGGTGAAAGGCAGAATTATGGTCGACAGAGGTCTGCAATATCTTCACTATTTCACGCCCTAGCTGATGATAAGTACAGCAATGTTCCGCAAACTAAATCCCGGTTACCGTTCCCCCGCCGCTGTCCCACGGAAACTTCCAAAGCGAAATTCCTCCGCTCGCCGTGGAGGTACTCCACATTCCGTTTACGGGGTTCATATCCCAAATTTTGGGAGAAGTTCATCGTCTTCCTTTATCGGGAACTATGCAAACGGTAGCTATTGTGAATCTTAGCCCGCGGTTATTATGACTAATGATCAGAGATATTTAGGTGTCATAGTGGAATCGCGAAACGACGACGACGACGACGAGATTCCTGATCTTTCCGATGAGGACTTGGTCTTAACGGCCACAATTGTCTATGGTTTTAGCCTGAGCGATAAAGTCTGGTGTATGGCTACTTGTTTTTTTATTTAACCCGATCGTCTGACGTTCCTTTTCCTCCTTAGTGGAATTCAATATTGACAAAGTCCAGGATGTTGACTGGAATGTTGACGCATTCGCGAACCTTGTACTTCCAGCTGGCCGGAAGAACCTCCTTCGGTCTCTTGTTGAGGCCCACCACCAAGAGGTTGGATTTGATGACTTTATCAAGGGCAAAGGGCATGGCTTGGTGATAAACCTTTTCGGCCCACCTGGTGTTGGTGCGTATACTATTATGGATGATGTGCAGATCGTGGCCCATCAACGATGCAAATTTAGGGAAAACCTTTTCTGCAGAGGCGACCAGCGAACACGTGAGAAGGCCATTATATGTCCTCGGCGGCGGTGAACTGGGAACCCGAGCTTCAGAATTAGACGCGACCCTCGAGCGTATTTTTGATATTGCAACTGTGTGGAAGGCGATTGTTTTGATCGACGAGGTGTGTAATAAACCCAGGTGATGAATTATGACTGATCGACCCTTCACAGGCTGATGTTTTCCTGGAACAACGATCCATGCATGACCTGGAGCGAAATGCAATGGTAGCAGTTTTGTAAGTTTTATTTTCCCTGTCTCTCGAAATATGATTTGATTTCGAGTATGGTTGTTAGTCTTCGACACGTCGAGTATTATCGGGGGATCCTGTTCCTAACTACCAATCGTATACAAGCCTTCGACGAAGCTTTCCTGTCTCGTATTCATGTCGCTCTCCATTTCCGTGAACTCACCCAGGAGTCAAGGGAGCAAGTCTGGACTGCATTCATCAACAAACTCGCCGTGTCCAAGGAGATTACAGCCCAGCAGATCAAGGATCTGGCTGTACGGGATGTTAACGGGAGACAGATTAAAAATGCAGTCCGCACTGCCCATTCGTTGGCTCTGAGCCGTAGCCAGCCAATTGGATTCTCGCATTTTTCTGAGACCCTGGATGCCATGGAGGAGTTCACGAAAGAGTTTCAAGGTTTGAAGACGGTTGAGAAATAAATAATTATCAACTAAATGCGAATTGCTTAAATTTTTGTTGTAACTAATGATGGCTTGGCGCTGGGTTTTAAAATTAGGGTAAATTTTCTGAAGGGGCCATCGGCCCGGATTTCATTCAAATTTTTATATAATAACAGCAAGCACAGAGGCCCCCGGACGCTCCTATATACCTTCGGCCGAAATTTTGGGGATTTCAGACCCCAAATTGGCCAAAATCTTCGACCTAAGATAGGGGATTTGAGAGAAAATTTTTGAAATCCTCGGCCCATTATTGGGGATTTCAGAGCCCCGCGGCCAAACTTTTTGGGTAATTATTGGGTAATTGTTATGTAAATAAACGGTGAGCTTGACGTTTGTGGTTCGCAACTTCGCAACGTCTGCGCATGCATTGAGAAATTGGTTCGGATCACAAGAGAGAAGTTTGCAAAAACAGGCTTTCTCTCAATTGTGTCCAGTGAGAATGGCACCCAGCACTAAAATTCTCCCTGTGAATGAGAAGCTCCTCAAGGGTGT
The DNA here is from genome assembly GCA_015584075.1 of Collybia nuda. Taxonomy (NCBI): domain Eukaryota; kingdom Fungi; phylum Basidiomycota; class Agaricomycetes; order Agaricales; family Clitocybaceae; genus Collybia; species Collybia nuda. Next base: position 26,103 of record MU150355.1, read on the forward strand.
CCGCACGGTCAGAAATATTGAGTTTGACACAACCGATCTCAAAACACTTGTTAATGGAGATAAATCTCCGGCATCAATCATCGACGCGTACCTCGGGTTAAAACAGACGCTCGCAGAACACAAAGGCGATGACTTGGACTGGTGCATGTTTTCGACTAAATAAACCTCAAGTTCGAAAAGGTCTTCTGATACGTATACCAGGGGGGCAGATGAAGGCTAAGGCATAAAATATCAATGTATAACTATTTACCTCTTTTTTTGCATTCAATGATCTTGTTCTTGTGCAGCTACCCGATTTTTTAAAATATATGTTTGTTTTTTATGTTTTTTTTCTATGTTTTCCGTATGTTTTATGTTTTAATCATAAACCCTAGCCTAGATAGGGGATTTGAGACCTAAAACATTGGGGATTTGAGACCGATTTTCGGGAAATTTTGGGCCGAAGGTATATAGGAGCGTCCGGGGGCCTAAGCACAGACTCTCCCTCAAACACAACTCTTTCGAGAATGTTGGGTGATTGCTCACCCAACGTTATACACTCATGTTGGATGTTTTGTCAATAACCTTCGCCGAGGGAATTGGGATAGGCTCATAATTTCAAAGTTCCCTAGGGTGCTACCGGCCTGGAGATCGTTCAATAATGTCGTATCACTGTACAAGTCGACTTATTCACTCTATTCGAAGGACATCCACTCGATATTTCCCTTGTTTACCTGTAAGTCAACCAATTAAAGCGAATATCCGCCTGTGTAAGAATATGTTCGCACATTCATTCACTGGCACGGTTTTACTTTGTGAAGGCCTTGCGCTAGCTCTACGTCATGAAAATGAATTTCGACTAGCTACCAAAGCTCGTTAGATGGGATCAATGAGAACACGGCACACCAGGGAATCCGAACTGACACTTGCCTCACTTGCACTGTTTCTGCCTTTATCCAATCCCATTTGTCGAATCAGGATCTTTGTCTGGATACCCCTTTATTCCTAGCCATTTTCTATGGTTTCATTTGCCGTGAGCCATTGTAGCGAACCAGTGACTCGTCACTGGTCCCACACTCTTTACATCTTATCTCTTACCTGTTCTAATTGACCAACCTGATTAGATTCCCGTTGCTCAATATACCCCTTACTCTTATGTTTCACCTTCTTTATTAGGACTACCTAGCTACCAAAAACCTATATAAGCCTCCTGTCGTTACTTACGGAAATCAGAACTCTTATAACTGTCTATCCGTATCTCGAAAGAACGTGTGCCGTTAGTTGACTTGTCACTAGCGTCACATATTTTTGACAGAAACAAGAACTACCTCTCTCTATCTAAAAAAGCTCACTCCATCGACAAAACTTGGACCCTCGAGGACTGATCATCCACGACCACCCTTGCTTGCCGATTTATACCAATAACCTTAAAACAAACATGCCTTCTTATAACCTACGCCGTCGAACTACAACCCAAGTCACTGGTGAGTCACCTGTTCTGTCCAACGCAGGTGCTTCCAGCCCTGAAGACGCCAAACGCGCACCACCTGGTAACCCTGCAGCTCGCTCTTGGAGTGATGTTGTAGCAAACCGGTCCCCTTCTCCGATGGAGAGGGCAAAAGTCAATACCACAGCAAGTGCGCCTGGGATTGCAGATGGGAACGCTGTCAACATTAGCAGCGCATCATCAGACTCTGAATTAGGAAGCTACATACCTGAAGCACAGGACAATAATCCATACCCATGGGTTACAGTGACCTCTCGAAGGTCTCGAAGTCTTGAGAATCCTAAGTACCAAAAGAATAAAGTTAAATTTTATCCGCCAAAACAGCCTGGGCAGGACCCAGTCTTCAAAGCTGCTGAGAAACAACTTACCCCAAGCCAACATGAGCGCATTGAAAAACGATATAGCAACATCAGTCACCGACATGAACAGTCGGCAGAGTTGCGTGAAGAAGGTCCCTCTGAAAACAAAGGGAAAGCAGTTGACCCTCGAAACTGGGGTGCTGCCGGTATTGAACCTGAAGAATTAAATATTGATATTCAGAAGAAACTTTACGAAGAGTACAAAGCTAGAAAGAAAATAGCCAATGAAATGAAGGGAACCATGAAGTTACCCAGCGCAGGAAAGGCACACAAACCTCGTATGAAAGATCAGGCAAACAAGCGTGAAAAAACTCCAATGTCTATTCTGGCTGCCAAGCGTCTTGAGAAAGTTACCAGGGCAGCGCCAAAGGAGCACCACATGGCTCGAGTCCAAAAGCCAGAACTAAATCCAGCTGATCAAATCCTCTCCAAGAGTTACTTGGGAAAGGCACTTAAAGAATCTCGGCGGGCAGCTCGACACCACCGGAATAGTCCAACATCATCAAGTGATCCCTCAAGCCCTAGCTCAGAGAGCCATGTTTCTCCTAGCGAGCCCAGCACAGATCCATCAGAAGACATGGGACTGTCCTCCAATGGCAGCCCCCGTCGCACACATTGATCCCAAAGACGATCCCCTAGAAGGGCTTGTCGGACTCTAATCCGTCCTATTCCCCCAAAGGAATATGACGGTACAGCCGATGCAAGAAGCTATCATCGCTTTGTTACAGAAGGGACAGCCTATGTCCTAGATGGGAAAGTTAGATCAAAACGACAGGTCTTTGTATTATCCTATTACCTGAAGGGAAAGGCATATGGCTTTTATGTGCAGAAGGTGTCTGTGGACCCCTCCAGCTGGACATTAACAGAATTTCTACGAGAACTGTTTAATTACTGCTTCCCAATCAATTATTGCTTGAAGCAGCGAGAAAAGCTTCGGAAGTCCTATCAGAATGATAAATCAGTTGTTGAATATACTTATGAACTTGAAGAATTATTTACCATGATAGGTATTAATGATGAACGGGAACGCATCATGAAGCTCTGGCTTGGGCTTCGCACCAGCATTCAGAAATCTCTGTGGCGAGAACACCTTAACCCCGAGATATCCACCTGGGATGATGTCAGTGAAGCTGCTCAGATAATCGAAATAGCTGAGGGTATCACAGATCCCCGGGATAGTCGGAATCCACCCCGATGAAATGCAGGGGCTGAAGGAACTCGAAATCCTTCAAGTTCTCAGCCGTCACAATACTCAACTCCTAGACCCATGTCTCAGCGGAATAATAATAATTTCCCACATCAACGACGGCAACAGGAGACACGTCCCAGCCGGGAGACTTCACATCAACACAGACTTGGGTGGAGTGGGCCAACACAATGTGTGGCAGGTACTCGTTCTTCAGTTCTGCTACATTACATCTGCCACCTAGTTTTTT
>MU150355.1:36776-98724 GCA_015584075.1 Collybia nuda
GGTGGGCATAAAGAGAAAGCTCTACAAACCTCAGCCAGACAAATCTATTTTGATCATCATCTCAAGTTGACACCTGAGGTGATGAATACATTTGTGTCACAATGTTGTTCCTAAAATAGCTGTTCCAAAGTAGGTAGGTTGGCAAAGAAAGTATAGTGATATCGATAATCAACACACACGAATATTGGTGGGCAAATGCTTACGGTAAAATGGGTGCCGATCAACGGCGTCCTCACCCACTCGGCGTGTTCCGTCGTGCTTAAACCGTTTCAAAGGCCATTTGAAAAAACCATACATCCGAATTCGAATAAGGAGGGTAGCACTCCAGTCCCCACAAAAAAATTATTGAGAGTTCCGATGGTGTTACCAAATGCCTAGATGAACGTTAATTCAAAAAGAATGGTACGAGGAAGAGATATTTCTTCTCAAGTCGGCAATCAGAAATAATCAAATGACCGCAGCAAAAGGACTTAAAGGAAAACGTCCATCCCATCAGTTCAGGTGTGGGTCCGGAAGGGTAAGCATGGTCTCACTCTTATTTTGTCACAAAACATCTACTCATCGGAATGCGATTATCGCCAATCGAGATGTGGTGTAGCTACAGTGCCATTTGGTGAAAATCCGAAATAGAATAGTGTTTTTCGATGGTGCCAGGAGATCTTGAGTGATGGTTTGTCTATGCATAGTCCCTTTGGTGAAACGAGAGAGGCCCCCCCCCTTGGGAAAACGGAGCGGAGTTATCGCCCTGACCTCGAGGTTGTCATGTTTGGACACAAATCGGGGTTGGTGGTGGTTGTATCATGTCGTGGAATTGCGAAAGTGTAAAGGGGGGAACCATTTCGACTTAGCGAGACAGTAACCCTGGTTCTTGGTAATATTAAGTTGCCAAATCAATAAACATGTATTGTATCACCCCAACCACACCACGCCGTCAAAATTGTAGAGTTCGTTTCCCCCGAGACACGTTGGAGTTTTTCTAAGGAGAAATCAGAAGGCGCTTCCGTTTCGGTGACACTCCAGCTACGAGGCTCGCTTTTAGTATCAGACCTCGTGGTTAAGCCATCTCCGTCATGGTATTTTTAAATGTGGATAAGCAGTGGTGCTGGCGTATTGTTACTCTTCCGGAATAGTATCGCACTCATGTTGCCATCGCCGGTGTCTTGAGTTGCGTGCCTCATTTTGGTATGGCGAAATACACGACATGCCATGGTGTTTGTTAGCCCAATATTGGGAGCCACGGTAGTTGCTCGGTAACTCATTGGGATTTTAGGGGCAAAGTCAAGGATCACCACGAGTACATTAATCATCGTGGCCACCCTGATGTAACACAAGAATAAGTTTCGTTCATGCTGTGGGAAATTGGAAAGCAATTACATGTAATACTCCTGTCCATCGTGAAGTAGTGCTCGTGTAAACGCAGGAAGATATTTGCCGAATATGTCAAGCCGCATTTTTGACGGGGAACCGCCATTATTCAAGACAGAGAGCTGAATATTTGAAAGGCGCCAGGTGACTGCGAAGAAAACGCAGGTATCAAAGACAGCAAGTGTAATGTTAGTGACACTGCTACGATATGATTTGAAGTTGGTATAGGCGCAGTGATGGGTGTTGCCAATTTGTACACCTGAAATACTCAATATGGACGTTAATGATCCACCAAGGACAACCACCCATAAGCCGAAGAACCCGGCGGTTAAATATTTGTTCCGATCGAATATCGCGCGCATGTGCAAGAAAAGCAGAAGAGCGGTAGATGATGCGGTGACGTGATATATCCCACATGTCACTTTCGTCAAGACATCGCAGTTGCCTACAGGTGGTGCAGCTATAAAATAAACGTAAGATAGATGTGAGGTACAAGTTCATGGAGAGGAGTACTGTGAAAAACTGAGGATGTGATGGCATAGATCAAGGTGCTCCATCTCGAGTCAATGTTAAGTATAATGCACAACTTAGAGTTTTAGATTGAGCTAACCTTAAAACGAGATATATGATCGTTGGTAGGGTGATTCGATATTGGGTCACAAGTTTGTAGTCGCTATGCAGATGAGTGAAAATGACCCATACTAGTACCTGGAATTCTAGCAAATTAAGTCGAGGAAATTTAATACAAGGCATATAACACCAACACTCAACCCTCCTACATTAATGTAATCCGTGATAGCCTTCTGACGCGCCTGGTCTGGGAGCAGAAATGCCACTGGGGTGTATGGATTAGGGAGAAAGAGGCCAGTCGAGTTAGCCATACTCCCCATATCATCCGCAATCGATGGGAGAAATTGAAAGTGATGGGGTCAACTTATCCCCCTAGATTTGCCCAGGTTCTGTTTTTAAACGGGGCGGAATGTTGCGCTAGTTGTCGTGATTGAATAGGCAGGAGCCAACCATCAACTTGGTTGTATATATGCAGCCCGAGGGCCCCGGGGTGACTTGGGAGGTGCACAGTATTTATACGGCAGGCCGGGATCAATGCAAAACGTTGTATCATGCGTTTAATGGCGCTAGTGAATACGAATGGGGCCCTCTCCGGTTATTTAGTGCCTGAGGTGGTAGGGGAGAATCTGAATTCCGCCCAACATTACTTGTAAATCAAGCAGTAGGGAGCGCATAGAGCCATGGATAATTATTAAGCCACGAATATCGAAGAATGAGTGTTTGATCAAAGTGGAGTGCAGTATGGAGGGAAGGCAGTGGGAAGTACGATTGTTGGTGCTGATTAATGGCGTTGCAACTGAGTATCCTGTCATGGCCATAAGGGCTTAGACATGTGGTCATCAGATAACGCAAATTTTACTGATCGAAACACCGGGGCTCTTAGTATGTGGTCAACCCAGAGTTGGATTCGAGGATTAAAGCGGTGTTTTGTTCCGACAGGGACACTGGCATTCCCACACCTTGGGTAAGGTTCATATTGGGCAGTGCGCTGATAATTGAGAGATTGACAACTTACGGTGCGCTAAAGTCTTTACAGTTCTGGCCGGGAAAGTCTAGCCCTAGATCCCAACATTCCCCACTTTAAACAACATTTCCCATACCCTCTGTTGTACCACGTGGAATGGTCCTCGACCTTGACTGCTCAAGCTTCTGGGCCTGCGATACTTCAGAGAGAGGCTGGTTTGAAGAAACTTAGTTTACCCAACCCAAAGATGTATGAACCAAAACACTGACCTCTATTACATCACAAAAAGCCCAAGACCAGCCTGCAATCCTGGTCTCACAGGATGATATCCAGTAGTGTGGCTTATTGATGAGAACAGTTGAGATATAGCTGATGATCAACGTGTCACCGGTGTTGCCCAGAATCTGAAATTAACACTAGATGGATTTTTAAAGCTCAGCGCCCACGTGGTTACGATTTTGGTCCCCGGCTAACTACTTATTGACCGGGCTGTTTTAGCATTTTGTCTTCAAAAAATTCCGGAACTGATTCAGGAATTAGGAATCAGTAATACCAACAGGGATATCAAAGATTTTGTTGAGACATCTAATAAATATTATACATGAATCATGTACGCGCCAACCCATTCGGCACAAACAATTACACAGTTACACTAGTTCTGCTGGAATTATTTCCTCCGAAGCACGCGTCACTTTTTCAGAGGAATGAGTGCTATATAAAGTCCTATCGGTTTCTGTAACGGAGCCCATTGTAGTAGCTGTACCACCTTCTTGCGTTCGAGCTTCAATAGACGAAGGTACCTGTATGTCACCCTTCCGAAACACAATTGTGCTAACATCGGCAGGACAAACATTGACATCGTATTTCCGCCTCATTTTGGTGTGGCGAAATACACGGCAGGCCATTATATTCGTGAGCCCAACGGCAGGGCTCAGAAAGGTTGATCGATAAGTCATAGGAACTCTAGGGGCAAAGTTTAAAATCACTACGAGCAAATTGACAACCATGGTCACCCTGCCAAAGTACAGGAGTCAAAATTAATTTACACTGGAAAAAATGGAATACTAACATGTAATACTTCTCCCCGTCGCGCAACAGTGAGTTTGAAAAGGTAGGAAGATATTTTCCGAACAAATAGATATGTGATTTTGAGTGGAGATTGTCATTCTTCAAAATAGGGAGCTGGTTCGAGAGTCGCCAGGTGATTGCGATGAAGACGCAGGTATCAAATATTGCAATTATAATATTGGCGATGGCGCTACGATATGGCTTTGGGTTGGAAAAGGCGCAGTACTTTGTGCCGTTAATGTGCTTTCCAGTGGCACTCAACACAGACATCAACGACCCACCAAGAACAGCTACCCATAAACCGAAGAATCCGGAAGTGATATAAATGTTCCGTTTAAAAACTGCGCGCACCCTGAATAAAAACAAAAGGGCAGTAGACGACACGGTGATATGATACACCGCACATGACACCTTTATCAACGCATTACAGTCGTCGATGGGCGCAGCTATAATGCGGTTGTCAGATATATGTGAGGTACAGATTCTTGAAACGTGGGAGTACTGTGGAAAAGTGAGCCCGTAATAACATATAGCAGTGTGCACCATCTGGGATAAACATCTGGCTCAATGATGTCGGGGGATCTGTCAACTTAGTACCAACCTTGAAATGAGATACACGATCGTTGGTAACTTGATTCGGTGCTGGGTTATAAGTTTATAGTCACTATGTAAGTGAGTCAAAATGTCCCAAACCAGGACCTAGCATTTTAAAGTTAGATGATGGAACACCAAGTGTAAATTACTAACGCTTAACCCCCCTATACCCACATAATCCATGATGGCTTTCTGGTATGCCTGATCTGGTGGCAGAAACGCCAGTGGCGTGGAGGAGTTAGGGAGAGGGACGTTTGATAAGTTAGCCATGTCCTGGATATCTGCCAGGATTGACAAGGGAATGAGCTTAAGGGTGATGAGGGCAGGGTTGCATACAGAAGATTACCCAGTTTTTTAGGTAAATTTCATGATTTAAAGAACTGATGATCAAATTAGCAGTATATATAACCTATCGAAGGCCGATGTGGCCGCGGGAAGATAGAATCAATTCCCTTGGGCTGGGTTAGATGCCACCAGATCCAAGAGGGTAGAGGGGTGGTACCTTAGCTACATGTTATGCTGCTCCAAACATACCTACAACGTAGTCGGTTTTGTACCAGGTTAGGTGTGAAAAGTTAGGACCGTGCATGGGTGAGGAGTCCCTGGGGGGCCCAGCCTGTCGGTGATTTCCAGGTTGAAGACACAGTTGATGCGTGAACTGATGAGGGACACTGCCCATATCAAATTTCCACTCCAGCCCTCTAAATAGCTTCCAAATCATCGAGCTGGATAGAGAGCGCATCAATATTAATAGGGTGGTGACTAGTGCGCAATGTTGGAATAGATACAGGCGCTTAATCCAAGCACATAGCATGAGTCGTAGAGACCACTGAGAGGTTGGTGACAAAAAAATCGGTGTAATCAGATTCTTACCACAATGATATAAATGTCCTGCTCTTACCTGTATGCATGCGTAAAGCCCTAAGTTTAGTTTTGAGTGCCTATATAAGGGAAATTTCCCTACCAACTATCACGCTGACGCTTCATGAGTGTAGTGGGCGTATGTATCATAGATACCGACGTTTTTTCTGATACGTTGTATATCAAATAGTTACCAACCGAGCCCTCCTATAAACCAAAATCCAAATATGGTTGATTTTGGGCGAGACTGTAATGCCGAGATCTAGACCTTATATTTCATATTCAGTGTACTTATAGTTGAGGCATCAATAGCTTACGATACGCGCTCCGAAGGTTTGGCCCGAATCGATACCTGATGTCTACCCCTTTAGGATCATACAAGGTTTTCCTATGCATTCTGTGGTGACACATAGAGTCGTTCCCGTATGAATGGTTCTGGGCCTGCGGGCCTGTGATAGGACAAAGGCAAATTCAACTACGGAGCGCAACTGATCCAATCCGAGTATGTAAGTGCTGAAACACTTTAGGAAACCTTAAGCCAATGTGTAGGTGTGAAGGTCCATCTCATAAAGTCATGTCAAATAGTATTTGATGAGAATCAAGAGTTGGAGGCGATCGATAGTTGAGTTTGAGTGTTGAAATTTTAGACCGATTGCCAAAAATCTGGCCCATGAGAATTGCATGAGAAGTGCCGATTTATCAAACACGTGATTACGAACCGGTTAGCTTCTTATCGACCGGTGCATCTTATCTTATCTCCCTATTACTTTGCAGATAGTAAGTACTCAATTATAATGTGCGAGGCAGTCACTTGACTTTATGGTAATGTCGTTATGACTTGAAAATCCATAGATTAAATGTGTATGTGCTATTTCGTCCAACAAGCACTCTTGAGCAGCTCAACTTCGAGACACACTCAATTTGTATATATCACTTCCAAGTTCCTCCGAATTACGCCGTCCCTTCTCCAAAGAGCAAGAATTGTCAGAGGGTGCCTCCATTTCGACAGCACCCGAGCTATAGGGCCCACTCTGGGAAACAGAGCTCATAGTCAAGCTGTCTTCACTCCTTTGCTTCCGAACATGGATAGGCAAAGGAGTTGACGTGCTGTCGCCCATCCGGAACAGCAACGTGCTCACATTCGCAATCGGAGGTTCTTTATTTTTATTTCTCATCTTGGTATGGCGAAATACACGGCATGCCATTATGTTCGTTAGCCCAATGGCAGGGGCCAAAAAAGTTGCTCTATAAGGCATTGGGACCCCTGGAATAAAGTCCAAGAATACCACAAGCAAATTGGCAAGCATGGCTACCCTGATATGGCGCATTAATGCGGACTCGGAAGCAACAGGTGTAGACTTACAGGTAGTATTTTTGCCCATCGTGCAGTAGTGCCTTTGTAAACACTGGTAGGTATCTGCCAAACAAGTGAAAACGTGGTTTCAGGTCGGCACTATTGGTCTTTTTGATGGAAAGATGGCTGTTTGAGAGGCGCCAGGTAATGCCAATAAATATGGCCGTGTCAAAGATGGCAAGTGTGATGTTGGCGACGGCGCTGCGGTAGGTCTTTAAGTCCGAGAAAGTACAGTATTTGGTGTTCCCAATGTGCACTCCGGTAGCGCTCAACACGGATGTCAACGACCCACCAAGGACAATTACCCATAGAGTAAAGAACCCGACTGTGATATAGGTATTTCGATTGAATATTGCGCGTACGCGTAGGAAGAATAGGAGTGCAGTAGAGGATACGGTGACGTGATACACAGCGCATGTTGCTTTTGTCAAGGTATCGCAGTCATCAATGGGGGCGCCTACGAGAAAATTGTCAGATTAAATAAAAATACCGATAGAAGGGGATACATACTATGGAAAACTGATATTGTAATCGCATAAAGTAGGGTGCTCCACCTATGTTAAGTCGATGATTGACTAAGCAAGTACATAAATTAGCTAAAATAGAATTAAACCAACCTTGAAACAAAATATACAATGGTCGGCAGGTTAACGCGATATCGAGACACAAGCTTATAGTCACTCTGTAAGTGAGTCAAGATGTCCCAAACTAAGATCTGGGAGCCTATCAAGGTAAGATAAATAAATGGGCGTCGAGAGAACAGAACTAACGCTCAATGCCCCTGTAGTAATATAATCTGTGACACTCTTCTGGTACGCTTGATCAGGTGGCAGGAACGCTAGTGGTGTAAATGGGTTGGGAAGATGGATATATGACGAGTTAGCCATGCTTTTCGTAACTGCTGAAATGGAGGAAAGAAACGAGAAGGGGGGAGAAGGGGGGAGCGTATCCTGTAGTTTGTTTTTATCTCAAGGAGAGCTTTGATCGAATCAGTCCTATACATAGCTCGATGAGTTCCGGAGATTCAGGGTTAATTATAGAAATGGGGTGTATAGAGAATTTGGAAAGGGCAGTGCAGGCTTTGGACTCGGAGGTGATTTTGGCGGTGCATGGTTTATTTGGTTTCGTAAGGAGCGGTTGGGGCAACATTACCAGCTCTGGCCGCCCGGACCTTTTTATTCCAACACGAGGGAGGTATACATGGTAGGCCCCAAGAGCTATCCCAAATTTTGGCTATCATTCGAGAATAAAAGCCTGGAGTAGTGAAGGAAGCGAAGGAAGCTGTTGTTTGTCTTCTGGCGTTACAATTTACACACTTATTCATCAGGTAAGATGACCACGGATCAAACTGTCAGAATCTAGTGCTTACTTGAATGTAGTAAGCATGGAGCGACCAGTGTTTTGAAGTGGCGTTCGTACCTTGTGTGGGACTCAGACGTGGATTTCCGGTTATCTAGAGTTCAAAGTTAAGTTCTTAGTAGTACTTGTTAATAATCCGAGGGAGTAATCTTAGGCCGATATTCTAGCCCTCAAACTGCATGGCATAAATATAGAGTGATTTCATTCCGCCATGCTGAGGGCGCTCCTCGGAGAATATTTAAATCAACTTCGATCGAGCAGCGCACCTAAACTCGATGGTTGATAAGTTATTATTGAAGGCTTTGTTGTCCCATTTGCTTGTCCAACCATCAAGCACATGTGTCCTTCAAGTGATAGTGATATTCAACGTAAAAGCCTAGTTTAGCTGCATCCGAATACCGGAGATACGAGCATCGAAACATCTTCCCCAAAGCCACGACCACAGTTAGGGTTGGGATCTGCCGTGGCAGCGAAAGTAGACTCTTCTCCACGTAAAAATCGAAGTTCTGGGAATGTAGAAAGACATCAACTTGTGAGCCAAAAATCCAGTAGCAAATACTGATTCCGTTGCCCCAACACTAGAGCCCATTTTGGTCCTGGAAAGTTCGCGTTGTATAACCAATCAAAGTGAAGTTATGGCGTCTATCACTCGAAAACTCTTGGGATAGACCTGACAGTAGTCCGTAGTTGGGGTCCGGTGTCTGAACCCAACCTGAGTAGTCAGAATTTTGGTGATATTCAACAGTCACGTGGCATGAATGGAGAATTCAGGTCCAATGGTGAGCGCGAGGCCAAATGTTTAGCTTTTCAAAGTCTATCGTGCCCCTTTAAATTTATCTGCATCCTCAGCGTTATCGTTAGGTGGCAGATGACTTAGGCGAGGCAATCACTTTGAATATTGGATATGAATAAATGTTCTTGCAGCCTTGCACATACCAATCTATCTGCTAACAATCACTACACCCAAATCACACCATCTGGTGCACAGAAACCATTTCCCCCGAAACACTCTCCGCTTTTTCAAAGGAATGGGAACTAAACGAAGTTGTATCTTTTTCTGTAGCACTCGAGACATAAAATTCGCTCTCAGTAACAGAGGCCATAGTTGTAGTTGTGCTGCCCCGTTGCATTTGGGTATGGATAAACAGGGGCGGCGTCGGCTCGTTATTGCCCTTTCGGAATACCATCGTGCTCACACTAGTGGCATGGGCATCTTGACCTGCACGTCCCATTTTGGTATGACGGAATACGCGACATGCCATGATGTTCGTCAGTCCGATGGCGGGGGCCAAGGAGGTTGCTCGGTAAGCCATCGGGATTCCGGGTGCGAAGTCGAAGATCACTACGAGTAAATTGGCGATTGTGGCTACCCTGTTGTGGTAAGAGAGTAAGACTTATCCCTGTAGAAGAAAATTGGGAATATATTCACATGTAGTACTTCTGTCCATCGATCAGCAACGCTTTTGAAAAGGCGGGAAGATACCGCCCAAACACATCAAAATGCGTTTCTGAGGAGAGACCGCCATTCTTCTGGATAGAAAGCTGGCTATGTGAGAGTGACCAGGTGATTGCGACGAAGACGCAGGTATCAAAGACGGCGAGAGTAATGTTGGCGACGCCGCTACGGTATGACCTAAAGTTGGTATAGGCACAGTACTTGGTATTACCGATATGTACCCCGGAAATGCTTAACACGGTTGATAAAGACCCGCCAAGGACGATTACCCATAAAACGAAGAATCCGGCCGTGATGTAAACATTCCGATTAAATATTGCCCGGACGCGGAAGAAAAACAAAAGGGCGGTTGACGATACGGTGACGTGATACACCGCACAAGTCACCTTCGTCAATGTGTCGCAGTCCCCAATTGGTGCAGCTATAACATGATCATCAGATATATACCTGGAACGGATTAATGAAAGGAAGTACTGTGGTAAACCGTCCCCGTGATTGCATATAGCAAGGTACTCCACCTGTTGTTGTAGATGAGACCAAGTAACCATGTAACGGTCAAAGTACGCCGACCTTGATATCAAATATGTGATTGTTGGCACGTTAATCCGGTGTTGGGTCACAAGTTTGTAGTCGCTTGGTAAGTGAGTCAAAATGTCCCAAATTAGAACCTAAAATCCCATCAAAGTAAGTCAGGCGGTCATATACTTGGGTGTACGACACTTACACTCAACCCCCCTACAACGATATAATCCGTAATTGTCTTCTGGTACGCTTGTTCCGGTGTCAAGAATGCCATGGGCGTGAATGGATTAAGGAGAGGAATGTCAGACGAAATGTTCATATTGCCAAAATCAGTGAGAGGTCAAGAATGATGGGGTATATTTGACCAGTGTAAAATTATCCAGTGTCTGTTTTAAGTCGTGCACGAAAACACTGTGAAAATGTTACCTAAAGCAGACTGGGGTGCAGACATAGATAAACAGCGGGCGGCACAAACTTCTCGCCAAGCGACCGTGGAAAGGCACAATGAATGTCAAATGGGGTCGTGCGAATAGTCGTATCGGTGATCGTATGGATGATATTATTCTCAGCAAATTTGGATTCATTCAGGTGGGGTCGGACGCCATCCAATTCGAGGGATAGAATACATGTCTAGATTATGTATCGTATCATCCAAGGCAGACTTGGAGTGTTCGCGAAGCGATGGCTTCGATAGAGGTGGGTTGTGTACATGGGATTAGACATGGCATGATGGGAGGAAAATCCTCACAAAATCCAGCCTGATGTCTTCTATTTCGATCATCATTTGAGGCGCCTGATATGATGGGCAGTATCGTTTAGATCAAAATTGAATTGGCTGTATCCGGATCAAACGGGTTGGTAAGATGTGTATTGAGTTTTGGCGTGTAGGAATCGCGATGGACAAGTGCGTGATCCAAGTAAGTGGAATAAGACGTGATTATCGGTACCAACTAACAATGTCATGAGTACCCACCGCAATGGTTCAGACGGCACATTACCTTTCGTTGATCAAGATGCCGTATATTCAAGGCATATAAACTCGGCCGGCTTGGTACAAATTCACGGATAGAACGGTGTTTCTTCGACGTGCCGCTGAGATTCAGGCCTTGGGTGTGAGAAGGACAATGTATTCAACGTACAAGCCGCGGCTGGCCATCGTTCTCGAAGCCTACAGCGGAGATTGTTGATAGTTTGAGTGAATAGACTAGTCTTCCGAAATTTAGCAGCGTCCAACACACTGCCAACCAAATACTAGTTGTCGATGAACATAAGCGCGGCGTAACTCTATTTTGCCGACGGCGCGGGTATTTCGGTATTTCTCGAGCGGAATTCGCATGGTGGTCCCACCAGAAATTGGGGTAGTGACGGGTCATGACGAATGGGCTCTATAGCCTGGAAAATTTAACCCAGGCCCAAGGCCGATTGCGACGTTCGTTTCTTGATTCGACTTGTTCCGTGCACTCGATGGGATCCCATGAAATCGTCTCTGCTTCGTCGTTATTGGTTGGTCTGCCGAGCCGCCGTTTCTAAGAGCGATGCATGTCCGATTGACATAGGAGTTAGGCTTACCCGCCCCACAAGCCGAGAATGTGGCCGTTGAACGAACTGCTCCTACGTAGGCAGTCCCAGGATCCACTACTTCGCAACGATACATTTCGCCTTCTTTCTTGTACAGTATCCTTCATTCTAGACCAACGATGGATTGAGGCGCGTGCGAAGAGTTGGTGTTGCTTTTGTGTCTATCATCCTCGGGGCTGGAAGTCCACGTCACAAAATAAATCGTACCCAAGCAGGGTTCGGAGAAGATGAAGGTCAATCCGTATGCACCACTTGATATGGTTGATAAAAAATATTGGGTAATGAGAAAAGTATTTCCCCACTATCTAGAATGAGGCAGAGCTCAGGGATGGCAGAAAGGAGTACATATAAACTCAAATTCGGTTCAAATTCGGTGGCAGGTTTTCCGGGACCACGTGCTTCAACCCTTGTTACCTTTTGACTACCCCCCCAATCAGGCTCACGCACTGGAATCATGAATTTATGTTTTAGTGTATACTGTACCATCCACTATAAACGCGTCCTACACAATCCAAATCCTCCATCCGACATGGTAATTGAGCCTTAAACTTGTTAACGACCGACGTTATTGTGGCGTCCGGGCTCGGAATGTTGGACGACGTGTCTGACATGATATCACCCTAATTTCAGTATGTAATACTGCCACACCAGTCGGTCTCTAGAGCTCTAGCACTCACAGCCATGTTCAATGCAACAGTTACTCCAACAACAATGTAGAATGCTGAAGTTTCATTCCTGCGTACAGCTCGAGCATGTTTCAGTGAACCCTGTTCAACTTTAAGGGCCAGATGTTGAGATATCCCACCAGTACCGATGATCGTGGAAGGAAAATGGTCTGTTTCGTGAATCAGGGAGAGACAGGACACCCATAAGGTCCATCACAGATTCACCTCTCACCAAAGATGGCACATATTCGTACTTCATAGTACTTCTCAATCATAGGAACATTCTGCTACTTAACCTGTAAGGTCCTTGTCGATTAGTGGTTAGATCATGACGTTGTGGAACTGGAAATTTATCTAGATTGTAATACCGTCAAGACGGAGGTTCGACTTCTCCCTGGGACACTTTTTAGTTCCAAATTTTCGGGCTCGGAGATCATGAAGACCCTATTATATATGCGTGCCCCATAGAATAACGTAACGATTAACGATAAAAACTGTAAACAGATAGATTATAACATCTACGAGCGTTCTTCAGCGATTCACCAGCTGCAGACAACTAATATAAAACACTATATAAAGCAAGTAGCTACAAATATAGACTTGAAGTGCGTAAAGTGTCGAGGGATACATGATACAGATGTAATCGGGTCGGTCTCGGTATTACTATTTTACACAGAACATTGAATCGACGTACATCACGGTCGCGAATCGTCCCGGTCCCAGAGCAGATACTAGTAGCGTGGTAGGCAGTAGATGACACTAGACAGCAGGCGGCCAGACAGAAGGTAGAAGGCAATAGAGTAGATAAAACACACGGTCTCGAGTCCCGAGCCCTCAAGGGCAATGCTGCGCCGACTTCAAATACACCCCCACCCCCACCCCCACACAGAACCCACCCACCAGTGCCACCTGCACGCTCGCCTCGCCAAGCTTATCAACGACCCTCACGACTGTGCGCCCTAACCGTACACGCAGTGGGCCGAGTAACGAGATCGAGAACAAGACAAGCGAGGGAAGGTGTAGTGGGTCGTAGTCGAAGGTAGAGTCATAGTCGTACCCCTCGCCGCCGTTGCACGACTCAGGATCATGATCCCCGGCACTGGCACAGGTACCGTCAAGGTCAGATTCCCCAAGGACCTGACGGAGCCGGTTCTGCGCACGCCGGACGTTCCGTTCCGTCAGGGTCCCCTCACGCAGGCGCCGAGCCACATCGTGCGACAGCCCCGCCACCCACTCCGCTTCCCACCGCCCCTTGTCCCACCGCGCGTCCTCGGGGCCATTTCCAGGGCCGGAGCCGGAGCCGGAGCCAGTGTTTGTTGCATCGTCCCGGCGCGCCATGTGGATCTCGTCGACGGCGCGCTCGACCTCGCGCCATCGGAGGAATCGGTCGGTGGCTTCGCTGCGGAGGACGGCGATCGTTTCGGGGGAGTGGAAGAGCCCTGCACGGAGGGCGAGGACGGAGGAGGGCCGGAACGAGGAAAGTTTGGAGTTTGTGTGGAATGGCAATTTGGTCTGGTGGTGGTGTGGGATGCGGGGGAGGAGGATGGTGGGTATATGCGTACTGAGTGTATCGATGATGAGGCTGTCGAGCGGGGTTGGGGCTAGAGCATTGTACCTGTCAGATGCTTGTCTGGGTACGTAAGTGTTAATGATACCATTTACCTGATGGGAGTAGGAATATGAGGGCTGTGTAGAGTGGAGTGGTTGTTGAGGAGACGAGGTTAGCGACGATGGCGGACGGTCGGTGTGCCGGGTCCAGGACGTCGGACACGGTGTAGAAGGGTACCTGTATGATGGACTTTACAGCCTGCAAGAACCCATTGACCTAAAGGGGCGTAAACGACCGCATCCCGACATACACACTAGGACCTACATCAGTATCATGATCATACCCCGGCAAATCCAATATCTCAACGTTCCTCGTAGGCTCAAACCTCTCAAGGCCGTGTGCATCCCGGTGCTCAACCCAATCCGTCGATGCGCGGAGAAGCCTCCCACACTCGACATCCTCCCACGTCCCCACATCCACCACATCCTCGTTATCCTCCAGCAACAACCCCGTAACAAACGCCCGTCCCACACCCTTGCTGCCCAGCACCAGCAGTCGCACGTCGCCCACCGTCTGCCCATACGGCGTCGGGCGGCCCACCGCCTCTGGGAGCATCAGCGATGGGATGATGAGCCCCTGTGCCACGGCGCTCTCCCTCGCATGATCAGGCTCGTGCCGCGACTGCGGCTGCGACGGGCCTGGGCTCGCAGCAGCTGAACTGAAGAAGAACGAGGACGACACGGAAGGCAGGGACGATACCGATTCTGAGGAAGGGCTGTCTGGTGGTGACGGCAGCGTGCTGGAACGCGGGGACGAAGGGACTGAGACACCTGACCCTGCTATACGGGGAAGTGGTGGGAACTCAGGGAGGTGGTGGTGTAGTAAACGGATTGTGGATGCGCTTGTGCTGATGTTTTCTTCCATGGCAGCTGGGAGGGAGAAAGTGGGCTTGGGGAGGACAAGAGAAATGGAATAGCGCCATAACCTGATCAGCTAATTATCTATAAGCAGCTGTCTTCTGAGTCGTGGCCATCAACACGTGTAGCTAATTAATCTGATAAGATAAATAAGATCTGGTTGAAGATCTGTCAGATTTAAACAAACGAGGCTTATATACACCCTCATCATCATCAAGGCCCAATGCTACAATTGTAAGAATGTGAACATCACCTCCATAACAAAATTTCAGTCATATAAAAACATAAAATGACATGAGAGAAATTGTTGAACGATGTTGCAAGGATGATAACATTCTTCGGTTAACAGATTAGTGACCGCCCCTTTTAGCCTTCTGCTCGGGAAATGCGGTGAAGTCATACAGGTACCGCAACGAACATTACAGGAAAGGGAAAGCAGAAATATGGAGGTATGACCCCGCTTCCTCCGGATCCCCTCCTTGATGGCGACGTGGATGTAGAGACCGGGGGTGGATCATAGAGTAGTGTGTATGAGCATAATAGAATCATTTCTGGGCCACAAAAGCAATACTAGTGACTCAAACCGACCCCAATGCTCCCCCTGGCCAGCTCGCATTTATCCAAAAACCAGAAATAAAAGAATGTCCCAGGGAGAAGTCGAACCTCCGTCTTGACGGTATTTTTGGTCGATTACACAAACCACAACGTCATGATCTAACCACTAATCGACAAGGACCTGTGAGTATAGCTGTATAGTTGGACTAGGTGAATCACGAGGTATAAGCATTCCAGGAAAAGTGAATTCTTTTAGGGGATTCGGGTCAGGTATGCTTCCATTTCAAATTCTACCTATAAATGTTGTTAGAAACGGGTTTCATTCGGGAAGGGTCAACCCACGATCCGCGGGAAGGTCATTTTATTCAAATATTTCACATGACACCAACGTGAAGGCGCCTCGTCCCTTCAAAGCAGTAGAACACATACTCATCACCATACATCGACAAAGCCAGCGACGAGGGCCCAAAGACCTAATGACATCGAAAGAAATCATAGCACTCTTCAGCCCGGAATAGCATGTCATAGCTACAAGTTTAGTCCATATTTCCGGTGCCCAAAAGTGATTCTTCGTAACTGACAATATAACGCTACATACCCAAAATATCTAGTGACAAACTGACCGGGGTCTGGATCAAAGACTTTTCAGCGTCCAATGGAATCCACGCGTTAACCATCTGAGCCGCTGTTAACCGTGCAGGGGAGATGCACTATGCACAGAAATCCCACATGTTCGATAAACTGGTGACCGCCGTTTTGATCCCAGTTCAGGTTTTGTGATTGCGATTTCTGCACCGCCAATATCATCCTAGTTCCCGATGGAAAGATCAAATATACTGGTGGGATTAGATCCTAAATAGAATCTCTTTCTTACTCAATTACTCATGCCACCAGAGGGTTAGGTATAAAAACCTGTTCGGCTCCCAGAAATAGTCGTGCCCCATGTACTATTACGTTTGGAAAACTGATATTTTTCGGGGTAAATCTATTTTCGTTGTCTCATCAGCGATTTAGCATAAACTTACCCCAAAACTCACTTGAAGCATCAGATTTTTGGGGACTCCTCGTTAGACTTCAGCGTGGAGCTGCATCGACATATCAGGTTAACGTTTGATATATCAGAAATATCAATGATCTCACTAATTAGGTCCATAATTCCCGAAAAAACTTGATAAATTTAAGTCGTTGTTCGATTTGAAACGTAAATGTTGTTCTCGGTTAGTTCCCTGTTAATATCTACCGCTGTAAACGGAAGAGATAACTTATTCCCAATCCATCCAAGTCCGAGCCGGACGGACCCATAACATTCTGTTCAGATGTATTTGGATGCGGCGTTGGACAAAGAAAGAAGGCAAAGCCCACGTCCTGAAACAAAGCCTTCGCAGTAAATTATCGAAGGCGGTCCATTTGTTCGAGTGTGTATAATTATCGCACAACGTGCGGTCCAATATCGTCCTCGTTCAGAGGAAACCCGAACAATGTAGACCTGGCAACACTAAAGAAAATTATGAAGTTTTTTCGGCCTGGGATGCCACCCCTCCCCTGCGGGTCCATCTCAGGCACTCAGTAGCGCTAAAAAGGCTGTGAAATGAGACGGTGATAAGCTCAGCACCGGGCGTAGCTCACCGAAGATCAGAGAGGGAAATCAGAGATGTTGTGATAACTTTTGATAAGTGATGAGTGGTAAAGATTCTCGAAAACACTTCTTTGGTCGTTGAGTCATCGCCATCCGTGAGTGACGATCACTATCGCTATCAGGATTTTTGAAGTCGAAATGAACTACGATGACAGATAATTATCCTATATCCATCCCTGATTACCTTTGTATCCATCTCGACGAATGGCCATGTACGTGGGGGATGCCCGAGGAAAGATATGTTTCAGCACCATGTTCAAGGGGAGGATAGTATTCTTGTGTAACACAGTGCAGGAAGAGTGTCGCAGATGTCAGCTTAGCGATCGTCTAGTGCTGACCACCAGAGCCGTTTAGGATGTGCTAGGGAGATATCGAAGACTCATAAAAAGAGGCCTCTGGTAAATTCAAGACTCTGAGGCGCACAAATGCCGCTGGGGGAGGGGGAAATACCCAAGGGGCCAGATAAGGCACCCTCTACAAGTTTTAGGTGTCAGACATTCACCACCACCGACTTCATGTCCATGAGCTGGAGAAGGATTCATGGGGAGGAAAAGGGATACTTAGGGCGCCTACATGACCCAGTGAAACCGTGACGATGTGACGAGGATAGTTGGGGGCCGATGCTGGAAAAAAGAAATCTGCGAGCAGTTCTCTGGGAATCCCCCGGTACGATTGAAAACATATTCAAGTGTCATTACCCAAAGGGATCGGCGCCGACAAAGCCATTACTAGAGGGTGGGGAGATTGATGAATATTCTGGTAAGGCGTGATCGTGATGTTCTAAAGCATGAGACTGCGTGCGTGATTTAGACCGTCGGTGAATAATTTTCGACGTCGGGCGTCCAATTGGCAAATTCTTTAGTCACGTGTACTTCTATGCCATGGGAGCGGTGAAGTTAAATCTCCAGTGCGACGGGGCAACAGATGCCACGAACGTCTAACACCAAAACTGAAATTAGCTTCTCCAAAGTCGCGGGATTCAAAGCGACAGTCGGCGGCCCCAATAATGTCTCGTATTCCCTTTCTTGCCTGGGACGTTGTTCGCCAGCGACCTTTCCGTATAGGATTTTGAGTAGCAGGATAGCCATTCCCTTTCGTCTTGCCTAGAGTTCGGTCAAGGTCCAATAAGCCCATACCAGACAGAATAGTCGAACATCTATCACCACAGCCCGACCATGGTAAGTTGCGGTATATTCGTTGTCAGCGATGACTCCCTTGTATATCGATAAGGAAAAAAACCTGAAACGTATCCAGCTTCCATTCACTCATTGTGATCTGGAGTGCTTTATTGGGAGAGCGCCACCGCGCAGGGATGATGGTCGTGGCAAAAATCATCTTGAACTGATATAGTACACATTTTGCAGAGCGTTCAACCACAGTCGTGGGAGGCGAGTCTCCGTGACTACTTCGTTCCAAGGAGGGGAACCTGCAGCTTTCTACATCGGGACCTCGGCTGCAAGGGTAATGATAGGGTGCGTTAGTCGCTACGGAATTCGAGGTAGAATACCGAAAAATAGTCGTGAGTATTCACCGATGCTTCTTTCAAGTAGGAATACAGACATTGAGCACTGCCCCGAGGAACAATCATCGGAACATATACTCAACACAAGGCACATGTGCCTGTGTTGTTATATCGGGTTCAATCCGTGATGAAATACCTTGTTGCCAGCGGCATTGTAAAATGGAATCCGCACTAAAGATAGTTCCAGATATGGCCCTGAAGAGGTGGCATGAGAAGGCTTGCCCTCCACACTTTTCATCCGACGCCGTCGACCGTAACCCTGCTCCGATCCAATTTTCATTGCTGTTTAACTTGTTTCCTCAGGTTCTGCAGGTATAAGAAATGAAAGGGGTATTATACAGCCTCCGGGGGAAAACGGTGGGTTGAGCGTTGTTGAGCGCCAATGTGCAGCGAATGGAAGCATAGAACTGAGTGGTACCTCACGCAGCCCCAAAAATCCCCTACAGTCCCGGAAATGAATTTTATTGCAGAGTCATTGATGCATGCCGTCTATCTTCTTGGCTTGAATGCGCTCTTATGTAAAACGTTTCTAAATTTTATTTGATCTTTCCAAAGCGTCATCGACGTATGAGGCACGAAGACTCACGTTATAATTGCGCCAATGGCACCCGGGTGCTGTTTAGTATTTTGAATGACGTTGATTGATAGATGCAAGTATGGATGAATTTTATCCTTGGATAGGGAGTCGGAGGCGTGGTTGAGGCGGTTCAGAGTCAGGTTGTCGCCGGGCGGAGTTTGAACTTACTTTGAAACTCGCCAATTTTTCTCAACTCACTCAAAAATTGGTTTTCTCGGAGACTCTATACACGAATACAAGGACGGATTCGGTGCTAACTCAATTCACCACATGATCACGGGTATGCGCTCAGTGCTGGCGCCCACAGTGATGGATAGAACGAATTCTGACGCAAGTACTCATCAATCGCGGCTTCAACAGAATTCACATCAGATGTATGGTCATTTCCACCGCTCAGTGTGGTTCCAGTCTTCTATTCAAGTATGATTGAAAAGGGGGGATGGTTTGATTTAGTATTTGATAGGGTAAATAAATCGGAGTTCCGACAAGTTGGGAGTTCCTGGAGAATCGACATCAGTCCTCCCACATCGACGAGAATAACTTGGCCCCCTTGAATATCTATTCAGGCCCTATAAAGCCTTTTCTCGTACCTCCGTGGTCAGATTTTCTTCAGACCAATGACTTCCACCATGGCAGGCCCTGAGGTATCTATATTTATTCACGATCGTATAGTCACCCGGGTATGTGATTTTGCCGTTACCACAAACACGATAACTAAGCCTTTCGCAGTACGCTACTCGTACGTTATGTACTCTGCTGCTATTTTTGGGCGTGTTTGAATCGTCTTTGCAGTGGCTTCCGTCACTCTTTTAGTCTGGGATACACTCTTGACAATGGATCAACAAGTAAGTTGATATATTGCAGACTTCCCTGCGTTCCCACTTATAGCCCGCATAGGTATCAAGAGTTTGGTTCGCAAAACCCACAATTGGGAGGACTCTTTTCATAATCGTGAGCACATAATGTCTTATATAATGACCAGCCGTTGTAAGTTCTGTAGAATCGGTATCTACCAATCGTCTTGATGGCCTATCAAGTTATATGTGAGTCTCTTCGTGTATATTGAATCCTTTTAAAAATATCTTAGCATGCAACAGATCTATTTTACACCCCACCTTCAATCGAAGTATGTCAATAACAATGTTTGCATTCTTACTAGATTATATTATTTACCGCATATGTCAGTTGTAGGTTTCTTCCTTCATCCATCAAGCGAAAGCTCACTCCTCGCAAGTTGTGAAAAGGGGTTCCTTATATCTGGGCTAGGCGGAGTCGTGAACTTTTGGACCATTCAGTGTAATGAGATATAATTTGCGCTTTCCTCAAACTACTTACATTTGAACTTTACCAGCTGTTCTCATTACTCGGATATATGCACTGTATCAAAAAAGGTACCTCGTGGCTTTATTGTTGTTTCTATCTTTCGTAAGTACGTTAATTACTGAGTTCACGCTCTTCATAATTCAAATACAAAAGGCCTCAACGGTGGCGATGGCGACAATATTGATTTATCTATTTGTTAGATTTATGTTTTGTATGGACTACTCTATTTAAACTGCCTATCGTTCATTATACTAACCAAACCAGTCCTACCGCTAGGCAGCCTCCCCATACCTGGATGCACCCCGTTGTGCATAGACCCATTATGTGAAACTCTCATGAGATCATTCTCCATTCCTTTCTTCGTCCTCGAGGCAGGTATGTTCTTACACTATACATTAATTTGCTTTGTCCAAACTCGCAAACCTAGCCATTCTCTTGCTCACGGTCTACAAAACGCTCGAAACACGTAAGCGGGAACTTCCTCCTGCGTCAGATTTCTAACTCTGTGTAATTACGTCAGTGAAAAGAACTGGGTGGAAGCACCTTTCGCATCTCTCCCAGATTGTATACCGTGATGGTGAGCATTCTTGGTGTCTGGCTTCAGATTGGACTGAAGTTTCTGTTAGGACTTATATATTATCTTGGTGAATATTCATTCCCTTATCATGCATGCTCAATTATCAATATTATCTCGCCACAGTCATCGTCTGTGAGTGGCGAGTCTCGTTTCTTTTTTGGGGGGGTTATTGAAACAGTGTTGATTGTAGTGGTGGCGGCGCTAAACGTCATTTTGTGGTTGAGGGCTACATCTAGCCTTGGGGACCTCGGCCAAAGGCAAGTCTTTCAAAGGTCAATTTATTATCTCTATCTCTGACGTGACATCCTCCATAGCCTCTTGCTGGGCTTACAATCAACAATTTGCTCCAGGTGGGGTCATAGCATTTCACATTTTTTTTTCCTAATTGACGTCGCCTTGGTAGACTCTTCCTAAACATTAGAGAAGTCATGGCTCCAAGACAAAGCTTCGTTTATGTTTTCAGCGGTGCTTTTGAAACGCTTCAGCAACATCACAGGTCCCAGGGTGGAGAATACAACACACCGGACATCGATACCCACGAAATAGAAATGATAATTCAGAAATAAAATAAATAAAACTTGAAGCTTGATGACCCACTGTAGACATCTTGCCCGTCAGCCTCATCAGAGTAACAATCTCAGGCGATGAGTTATTTATAGCCTCTCTCATTGCCGGTTTGCCGGTTTGCGAATCTGCGAGTCCGCCAGCTCGTTAAGCGTTTCTTGACTCGAAACGTCCTCTGATATTACCCCGTTTGTACCTCTTCTTATGCCATGGCAGGTTCCTGGCCAACGAAACTACACAATATCCTCCGGCCGGCCTGGGACTGCCCACACGACGACGTTCAAAATCCGAAAACTGCCCGACATGCACCTGGAGCGACCTGGAAGAAACTCTTGGGAAAGTCTGTCTTTCTAGACTTGGCAGGCGAGTCATATGAGAGAAGAAGACGGTTCGTACGACTTGAGACTTTGGGCCTGAGCGGGATCATCTTCTATGAGATCTCTACAGGATACCTTAAGGATGGGTTAAACGTCCTGGACGAAGCGCCGGAAGAAACGATACCAGTTACGCGTCTGACCCGAAAGAGCGTATTCGGCGATCCTCACATCTCGTCAGACTTGGGGATGGGCATTGACAGGCTGATTGATGTCGTTGGAGCGAAGGTGTTGTACTTCCCCGCGTACGCATGTACGTCGTTCACTGTGAGTCACCGATCGTGAGTAGCGACGTCAGCCGCCATCTGACCGCGCATACGATACAGTCTGGTCAAGCTATGAGTGCATTTCTGCATGATCAGCCAAGTTTGTTACCCCTCCCTGCTTCTGAAGGGTTTTCGGTCAATGCAGAAACGCTTCCTCCTCCCTGTATCTTGCCGGGGGAAAACCCTGTCAATAACTCGATCCTATCTACCTTGCGCGCACGCTCTGCACCAACTTTTACTTTACCTCAGATTTCCCCCTCACTTGCCGCATCTGGTGGTCCCTTTCTGGATCCTGGACTTGTCGACTCGGATTCAGATGAAGAATATGATATATCTATATTAACAATCGGGTCTAATGGCATATGCACACCCCCTCGGATACTTTCTGGGAGCCGATCGGCACAAGCTGTCAACTCGCCTTTTGGGTTTGGATTCGACGAGGAAACAGAGCTAGGATATGTTCTATATGAAGCCATGAACTTTTTCGATGATCCCGCTTCACCCAATATAGTTTCGACACAGGTTGCGAAAATCGGACTGCCCAAGACCTTGAGATCTGATGAGAAAGAGAATGTCACTCCCAGGGTGGCGACATAACCCTTTGGTATGATTGAAACCAAGCATTTTTCAGTTTCATCTACAGGATTTATTTAAATTTATCTTGTACATCGACAACCTACATAATGTGCATAATAGGAAAGGTAGAATTCGTGTAGTAAGGAATGGATGAGGATACTCAGATCCCGTGAATAACACAACTAATTTCGTGGGTGCCGAGGGCGCATATAATGACCAAATGGTACCGACGTCAAATACATTTAGGTATTAATTCTAAGTAGCGCTTTTTTCTTCCTCTTTGCGATTTTCACGGGATCGCTAGCAGCTCTTATTTGTTTGAGCGTTTGTGTAGCTAGCCAACGATCGAGAGTGCCAAGTACGTCCTATATACAAAAAGGGATGTTATGTCGACAATAAAGCAGCAGGATTGATGAATTCTTACCATCAACAGCTCGAAACTCATATCGTCATACGCCCAAATAAATTGGCCCGTCTGACGCGACGTGGTAGACATAAGCGCCCAGAAGCGATTCGTTCCTGGTAAGAGAGTTCGCCTGCAGAGCTTCTTACCACAATGAGTTACTAAAGCGTGGATTGCACAGAGTGGATGAAATTCTACGGCATTCGCGGCAACATGGTTTAAGCACAGATGAACGTCATCTCCACGGAGTATATCAACACGGAAAAGCGACCCCAGTAATCCGGCGAGATTGATTCCCTTGAGGGTAAGATACGGCGATCGTAAAACGCGAACTTTATCGACCCTCCATTCTCCTGTCTAATGTACACAAAGGAGGGTAAGCCTTCAGGCGGAAATTTAATGCGTAGAAAGACAGACCGGCATCCAATAATCCTTGAAAAGACGAACTGTTTCATAGCGCAGAAAATTCTCCAGATCGCGAGCTTGCTGTTCGTTACGAGAACGAAGGCGCTTGATGATCAAACGCGAAATTGTTGCTGCAGGCCCTGCAGATGGGTAATCGACTGTGCCAAAATTGATGAGCACCCCAATCAAGAAGTGGAGTCCGTTTCGGTGGAAAATGTCCACGCCATCTCGGACTTGTCGGTGCATGGTGATATTTAACACAGGCTCATCCTCGTCCTCAGAGTCCGTATCATCGTCATATCCCATTACAGTGGCGCTATCAGCCGTGGTAGAGGATACTATGGAAGAGGACCCGCTTGCTGGTGACCATAACTCTTCGACACTCGTATCAGACTCCGATCCCGAATCGGGAGGAGTGGCATGTTGCGCAGGAGGACCAATGGGTTTAACATAACCACTGTTAGCTCTGGGTGGCAGGTGTTGTGATCTGTAAGGTCGTATGGAGGATGGCCCAGGATTATAGTTGTATTCTACGCTCGGAGGAGTGCTTGGGAATGCCCCGGTGGCTTGCGCTCTGGTATAACCATTGTGCCTCTCATTGTAGGGCTGATGCCTCGGGGGCACGAAGGACATTCTGTGACCAGGGCGAGGTGTAATGCCACCGTTCGTCGGTGTCATTATGATGGGCCGGTAGGTCCTCTGGGTGGGTGTATTTTGCATTACCAGAGAATATTTGCCAGTTTGGGATGGTATACGGTGGGCGTGGGCCGGGTGAAGAGAAAGAAGAAAAGGCGAAAGCTGGCGTTTATATCCTATCCAAACTCCTGAGGCCAAAGCGGTTTCTCATGTGATCAAGTTGGCCATCGGGACCACTGTGGCTAGTCGTGGCTACTCAGATCAAGGGCTCGGCTCAAGTGGTCTCGGGTCCAGTCGATACATTGTACACACCTCGAGAACATTAATCCAAAGGGTGTGCACGATAAAGGCGAGGGGGTCATGGAGAGGTTGCTGTGGCAAATGCAGAAAATGACAAAGGATCGTCTTGATGGAAACGAGGAGTGAGCAATTATCGAAATCCTGGTATTGCTGCAAGACAACGCAAATAAACTTCAAGGTCGAAAAATCGCATTGTTACACATAGATGAATAAAGTGAAATTTTCCTAGATTTTGGTTGGGTGACAAAAAAAAAAAGTCTTACCGGGAAATGCCGAACCTTGGTTGGCCCTGCCACTAACTGCCATCATGGTATCGCCCTGTTAAGTCTGAAGTGCGCCTCACCATCGAACTAATTTTAAAACTTTTCAGATGATGGTTTAAGGTGAGTGCCTTGGCTCGGGGGTATGGCACTTTCCGTGGTGTGGGTTGGGTATACGGAGGCTTGAATTGTGGGAGTCTGGGTGGCACACGTCTTGTTTGCTATTCTCCAGAGCCCAAGCGCGAATTGAAAGCAACCCAGACCTTCTTTTGTGGACTCTGATCTCCAGTCAAAATGGTCGTCTAACTACGACATCACGTTTTCGTTCGTTTAGAAATGGGATCTAGTTATTATGAAGGTGCTATCTGAACAAATTCCGACGGCTGACATTTTACTAGCGAAGTAGTCAACTGGTACCAAATTTATGTCGCGTCACCGAACCACCTATGACTTGTGGTCTTCTGTGACCAATGGTGAGAAAAAAACTTGTGCTTATTTTTGACCGAATTACATCAATCAGCTACGATCAACTTAGAAGTTCGAATCGTACGGCCCTAATAGCTCATACATTCAACTTCCTCAGGGCTCCACAGGCGTTGCAGGTCATCACATGCACCAGTTCGAAATCGTGGTTCCTCACGCGAATCCCTGGACGTCGGCCCGTTCTCTCCTGTCAATGGGTATAAAAGCTCAAGCCTAGGTCACTGCCTGTCAACACTCAGATTATGTTCACAGCCCCTCTTCAGTTCTTGACGGTCGCGGGTAGCTTTCTTGCTTCTGCTGATACTTCGTACTTCCAACCAAATTCGACCGGCATTAAGTTCCAGAACGGCTTCGAGCGCGTGTACATTCAAGTAAGGCCATTCGTACCCCCACGCAGTGGTTTCGTAGAAAATTGATGTTTCTAGCCCTTTGGTAATCATGGCATCCGTGTTCGAGCGAGCTTGTTGAGAGATCCGACTGGGGCTGAGTTATCCGCGTTTCTTGACCCTCCTATCGAAGGTCCGGGAGGGCACCAAGGTCTTGCGCACGACATCACACTCCCGTTTCGTGGCAGTGCTTCTTTGAGAAATGGGGATATTGTAGCCAATGTCTCCAACGGAATGCTTTCGTTTTTACGTGTAGAACCAAACGGCACCACCACGCTCCTTACTTCAGAGTATTCTGATACCAAGGCACTCCCTTCAAGGTTCTACACGCAAGATTTTCGAGCGTCGACATTCTCCACCCAATTTTCATTTAGCTCCACTTCTGATGAACAGTTTTATGGAACCGGCCAGCAAGCATGTTGTAACGACAACTCAGTAAATAAGAAAGGCCAAGTCGTAGATCTCATCAACTATAACTCACATGTGACGCTACCTGTCTATATGTCAAACAAAGTAGACGTCGACCGCTCAAAGCCTTGAGTCGTTACACTTACTCCTTACCCTTTATCAGGGATACCTTCAGTTTTTCAATATGCCTAGTCAAGGGAGGATAGGTGCGTCCCTTGTACAACTACCCGTCATGGATCTCGTTAACCCAGAGGAAACCATAGAATTCAGCCCCCTCCGCACGCGATTTGAAGCAAGCGAGGCTTCAGTCGTCGATTATTACATGTACTACCCCATTTCCCTCTGAAGATCCTGTATTTATATCCAATTCACAGAACTACAGCACCACCCGGCGATTACGATGCTTTACAGCAACAATTTACCGGAGTCACAGGTAGGTTCTTGTTGACTTCTTCGATCTATCCATTGTCATTCTAACCTTAGTTTAAGGGCGCCAACCCACTCCCCCGGATTTTATTCTGGGTTATCAGCAATCGAAATTGCGATATTATAACCAATCCCAAGTCTTGAACGTCGCCCAGCGATTTCATGATGAAAACGTTAACGTCTCGTTGATTGTCGTGGGCAAGTTCCTTAACGTTTTGTGTATGGTATTGATACAAACCGTTTATACGTAGATTTCTTTGCTTGGAAGTTCCAGGGGGACTGGTGAGTACCGAACTTCAGTCTTAAATCAGTCTCGTTTATACACTAGACGACTGTCAGGTCATTCGACCTAGAGTTCTTTCCAGATCCCGCAGGCATGGCTGCAGAGGTCAAACGCCTTACTGGCGCCGAAATGATGGTTTCCCTATGGCCTAGTGTCGAAGATTTATCTGTAAATTACCTTACCTTACAGGAAAATGGTCTGTTGGCGACTACAAGGGACGGTCCGGGGATACAAGATTCTTTCTCTGGAGTCTACACTCGCCTCGGTCAGAACATTGTTTATTCGAAGACCGGCCGTTAACAGTGCTCTATTTTAGTGGACTCGACAAATCCCGCTGCTCGAGAATTTTTATGTGCGCCATTTCATTTTGGACGCATATCGGGCTGACGATGAGTTCATAGGGAAACGTCTGAACGACAGCTACTTTTCAAAGGGGATACACAATTTTTGGATTGATCAAGCTGACGGTTGGTAGAGGGAGAAAACGCTGTGTCATTCCGCTACTAAATATCTTTTTGACAGGAGGTACACTCGGGGAACCTTTTGATAATAGTTGGACTATGTCCCTTCTTTCGCCTGTCTCGTTACTCAAGACCCGAAATAGATGGCCAAGCCATAACTTCTATCCCATTTGCACGTCCGTTCACTCAATACTTCATTGGGACCCAGGAGGCTGCTGGGAAAATGTACCCCTGGCTGCATCAGCAAGCCATTGAGGAGGGATTTCGCAATCTTACAGGAGCGTCAGGCGCGACGACTTCGTGTCAACACATGTCGTTGACTAGGAGCACCTTTGTCGGTGGACAACGCTTCTGCTCATATCTCTGGAGCGGCGACACAGACTCGAGATTTGATGTACTGTTACAACAAATTACGGCTGGCGTGTCGGTTGCTGCTTCGGGTATATCTTCGTGGACTCTAGATATTGGTGGGTTCTCGGGGCTGGATGTTGACAGCGATCTTGTAGGTGCACGGTACTTGTCGTGATAGGTAATTGAACTGAGATCTCCTTGTAGGGACGGGAGTTGTTTGTGCGCTGGTTTGCTATGGGAGTGTTTCTTCCATACGTGAGTTCGGTTGGGCACATTCAGCTAATTCTGCATTCTCAAACAAGTACTCTGTAGACGCGTGTTCATGGGTAAGTATTAATCTTGAATTTCGAGGAACATGTTACATCACATGCTCATATATATCAACGTAGAACAAGGAACTGTAACATCACGGGTCCCACCACCCCTGCGTTTGCCAATCCGTGTCCCAACGAGGTAAGTGACTCCTTTAACGAAGACCTTTCAGACCAGTCAATAAGAGGAAACCCAGCCCTGGTCATATGGCGCCGACAATTTTGTAATAATCAAGAAGGTAATGTGGTTGTCCAATTCTCCGTTTATTATTCATGCATCTCGTGAAGTATATCGTCCTTCGGTACCAGCTAGTCCCGTATGTCAAGAGGCTTTTCCAGATGTTGCACGAAACTGGAAGGACCATAATGCGGCCGCTGTATTACGACTTCTCACTTTCTGACCCTTTCGTTGCCAACGGAACTGGGAATAACGATCCATCGGTGGTCCACCAATACATGTTTGGTAACAAAAGTACTGTGCTTCACGCTACATCGGCTGAGACAGGATTGGGTCCTTTCAGGTCCTCGATTACTCATTTCCCCGGTTGGAGAGCCTGGTGTCACAACTAAGATGGTCTACCTGCCTCTGCTTCCAGACTCGTTTCTTACCCAGGAGTTTACCTGGACTCATTGGTGAGTATCTTGTTTCTAGTTTCCGGCCTCCGCAGTGGTTAAGATTGAACTCAATTAATATAGGTGGTCTGAGGTCGACTTCGGCGCAGGAGGAAAGTTCGTGAATGTGAGTGCGAAGCTTGACGAAATTCCTGTCTTCTATCTCGGGAAGAAACAAGACATTTTGAGTGGAAATATTTGAGAACGTAGAGCCTCGAAATATATGATCGATGACCAAAGCAATTCACAGAATGCTTATAAGGACGATGAGTATGTACAAAGGAATCTAGGTTGCGTTGGCGCTCTATGCAGATTATATACAGTTATGTTATGCAGGAACTCTATGGTGTCGAGGAACCTGAAGAAACTGTTAATAATTCACACCTAAGGATGGAATGATGTTGCTCACGAAAAATGTTTGAAGTAAAATTGTAATTCAAGGATGAATTCGGCGGCGCCGGCGTCCAGACCCAGCGCGACGAGGGACAGAGGGCGGTGGTACTCCTTCAGAAAGGCCTTCTTCCGTTGGAGCCTCAGGTGGAAGCCTTTTGGATGACTTTCGATGAAAGGAAGGCCAGCTTCGCTTTACATTCGGGACTGGAACTTGGTGGGCCAGGGATTCCGCTGTGGAGCCAGGTAAAGTGGCGTGAACACTCAGGGAAAGAGTACCCGCAATCGCGATATATGACCAGGCAATGAGGCGCATTGTCAGAGAATCGCAAGACGTGAATTCAAGTGCCGACAGTGTCTATATTGAAAGACTATAAGTGAAAGGTTTACCATAATGAAAGAAATTATCTTACACGTCAACGTGTGAGGTTTGTAAGATGGAGTGGTTGTCGGACTAAAAGTGGCTTCTAAGGATGGTTATCCGTCTTAATCCAGGAAATATAAAAGACTCGATTCCGTCAATGGGCGTCTAAGATCGAAGAAAGTCGAAAAATATGTGTGGAGGTGAAGAGGGGGGGGGGATGATACCGCAAAGATTATCCGCAGTTTATCTACCCTTGGGATTTGGGCCTCAAGGCAGGCCTCATTTCGGGGCACAAAGTAATCGCCTAAGGTCCTCATGGCAGAGGTTCGGAATTACTTCATAAGATGGATGGGCGATTGAACGTGCAGACTGTGTGTGGCTATGTTGAGGTTGGCTAAAAATTACTCTTGGCGCCAAATCGTTCCTCCCACTGAACCAGCATCACGATTTATCCTACTCATCGTTCTTCCACATCTTGATCACAAGCCATGACAAAACACAGCAAGAACAATACAGCATCGTCCATATTCAGTTACGCAGAATATAAGAAGTTGGATTATGGAACGAAGAGGGTGCGTTGCTCATCAATTGAAGGATTTTCATTTCATTAAATGCAGCTTCAGCAACGTCTAGGAAACGAATCTATGCGACGTTTTGACGCATGTGCGCTATGCTTGAACAGTGCCCGAGAACCAGTGGCCTGCAATGAAGGACATTTGTTTTGCAAAGAGTGTGTTTACACTGACCTTTGTGAGCGCGAATATCCAAATTAGTAGACAACTCTAACTTATGCAGTGTCCCAGAAGAAAGATATCCAGCGTCAGAAAGCCAAGTTGGAAGCGATGAAGCAGGAGGTTGAGGATGAAAAGATTAGAGCCAAAGAAGCTGCACGAGAGAGGGTGTTGTTGGAATTTGAAAAGGGTCAGCTCGGTCTTGCCAGCACGCCTGGTTCTACTGGGACGAAATCAGGAGGCGAGGCAGATGAGCGTAAGTCAATACCACCCTATCCTATCTATGCCACTCAAAGGGAATTAATAGCCCGAGGTACAAAACGAAAATTTGCATTTGATGCCTCAACAGTTGAGACCCTTGCACAGGAGGCTGAAGAGGCGGCGTTGCGAGAAATAGAACGAGAACAGGCCGAAGCTCTTCGTCATAAACTTCCGGATTTCTGGCTGCCATCCCTAACGCCAACATATTCTTCTACCGGACCGCCCCAATCACTATTGGATGTAAAGGTACAAACGACGTGTCGTGGTGGTAACCCTGCCCACTCTATTGCGTATGAATCATATTTCTCGAGGGATATTGGTACACGCTAATATTGTGTGCTAGGCTCAAGCATCTGATACCCGTCAAGTTCTCCTATTACAATAATGATTCGTCGCGGTCTGCGGAGTCGACTCCTGTGGAAGGCAATGGGGTTCGGAAGGAGGAACCGGAGCCTATGTGTCCGTCATGCAAAAAAAGGTTATCTAACAGCATCCTCATGTTCGGTAAGTTCTCCTATGCCAGCTTTAATATTTTCTTTGCCCTAAGTGTTAACTCGAAGTCATGAAACCATGCGCACATGTGACGTGCAAGACCTGTACTGATTCGCTTGTTCGACCGGCTAAACAATGTGTAGTATGTGACGCACAGCTGAAAGAGAAAGACATTGTGGAGTTGAAGAGGGAGGGTAAGTCTCGAATATAAAATCACCTATTCTTTACTTATGTAGGAACTTAGGAACGGGCTTTGCGGGTGGCGGGCTGGCTGAAACGTCAAAGGCTGGTATCGCATTCCAAGGCTAACGTTGTACAATACCAGTGGAGGTGAAGCATGTATGAAGTAGGAAACACGTTGGTTCGAATCTTGGATCATAGTGTCTTCAGCATCTTCCCTCCGCGAGATACTTGGCTTCGGATAAATCTTCTTATTTGTGTCACAAGGGTTTCGGCTCGCGGTGGCTCGCTATGATGCGTATAAAAAGTTACGACAGGGCCAGCGGACCGCCGCCCGTCAAGACAGTGCATAAGCACATATTCCGTTCTTTGTTACTTGTGTGGGAACCATGTTAGGCAACTCATTCTAGTTCCTTACTACCGCAAACACCCTGCTCGCCACTAGTAACATTTCATATTTTCAAGCAAACTCAACTGAGATAACTGAGGCATCCGTCGTGGGTTATTATATGCACGTACTTTTTTTTTATCCTAGTAGAAATCTAAAAACTAAGCAGGCTCAGAACAACTACAATGCCTGACGATTATGATGCTTTGCAAAAGAATTAAACCGCCGTCACTGGTAGAAATCCTTGCTTGTGACCTACAGTAACACAAATAGTTGCGGGACGTCAGCCCACTCCGCCGGAATTCATGGTAGATTACCAGCAATTAACACTTTGGTATAATAAACAAATAGTGGTGCAAGGCTTCACCTGGATCTATTGGCAAGTCAGCCAAAAGCAAAGAATTTTAATATTCACTCAGATAATTGCATACCACCACAAACCTTTAGGCCTAGTCGAAATCGGTTCAAATATGGTTGAGTATCGTGAACAGAGGTTTTTCTCGTAAGCATTCCGATTTCAGGAAGTCTGTTCTCGGAGTGCTCCTTTGGTGACCTGGTTCGCGTCGACTCTGTGTGCTGAGTCGCGCGTCACGTGAGGTTCCTTGTCGTTTACAACTCACGTGATTCATAACGAAATTATGTCCATCACGCATCTCAGCTCTTCCCTTTCAACATTGATTACATGTCATAAGGAAGATATGTGTATTTACAGCCCCGAACGGCGACAGCCTGGGAACCCAGGCCCTTCTTCGTAAATCGTGGGTGCGGGGAAGCAAAGAGAGATTATAAATCCCGGGGATTACTCCAGCGACACCTCCTTTTGGCTAATGTGGCTTATCGACGTTGGGACCACCAATAGCACCTGACCTAGACACCATCGGACTAAAGTCAACTGGATACGGTACACTTAGACAAATTCTAATACCATTACCAATCTGACCGACGGCCAATATGCCTGCACTGACGACGCACGAGTTGCCCCGTTATGTGCCCCCTTGTCCGACAAATGCTGATTGTATGTGGTCCGCTCGAGATACAGAAATTCTCTTAACATATCGACATTCACACAGTGGATTATGCTGATTTGCCCATTATTGATATCTCAAAATCCTCTACCCCAGATGCAAGGGCGGAACTAGCGAGACAAGTTCGAGACGCCATGGCAATTCATGGCTTTTTTTATGTAATAAACCATGGGTATACGCCAGCTCAGGTAGGCGGCATTTTCTGGTTTGTTGTCCCAATTAAAATAGCGACAGACAGCTAGAATGGTAGATATCGCAGACCTTGCCTTTGCCCATGTCACTCCAGAAGAAAAGAAAACTCATGCTGGAACGCCAAAGCTTGGCGGTTCTTATCAGGGTTACAAGTTGCGCAATTATTGGGTTGTTATCTTCGTTGTGTCTCAAGCGGTATCTTGATTAACACATCATGCTAGCATATTGATGGAGGAGTCCAAGATCAGATTGAACATTATAACAGTTCGTTTTTATGACTCATGAGGACCGCTATTCGTTAACTGGTATTTAAATAGTACATCGAGACGTTACAAAACGAGCCCATCCGAAAGCCCTTCAACCTTACATCCATGAGGTGGCCGCTTTTGCCAAACACAATCACCTAAACGTCCTTCACTCAATATTAAGGTTGGGCTTCTGCCTTCTGATTCCCTTCACAAATTAAAATAGAGACTTTTCAGGCTCCTGGCTCTTGGACTCGAGCTTCCAGAAGATACATTAGTGAATTGTCATGGATTTTCCTCGGTCGGAGAAACATACGGTTAGCCTCGATTTATTCTCGCTAACCTTTAGTATTGACGCGAAATGGAGTGAAGTTCGATTTATGAAGTAGTAAGTATCCCCGACTACCTTTGGCATTGCACCTGAGAGCAATGATAGTTACTCGCGCTCTGAGGACGAAGAAACAAAGACCAAAAACGTCTGGCTCAAGGGTCACACAGGTAATTATGTGTCCTCCCATTGATTCACTGTTGTTCATCATTGTTATCGGAAAGACTTTGGGACTGTGACTATTCTATACAGTCAACCCGTTTCGGGTCTGCAGGTGTTTGCTCCAGATGGGACGTGGAAATGGGTGAAACATATAGAAAATGCCCTTGTGAGCTGGTCCCTTGACTTTCAGGTTACGGTTTGAGTGCCAATTGGGTTTCTTCAAGATAATCAACGCTGGTGATGCCCTTGAATTTCTGTCAGGAGGTTTCTATCGGGCAACAATCCACCGGTTTGTTGTTTTTCTCTTCTTTTATGCCGTGTTTTATTTATTTAATCAATATCTGTCAGTGTTATACAACCGCCTGCAGACCAACGCAATCTTAACCGACTAGGCGTCTTTTATTTTGGTTTATCAGACGATGACACCAAGCTTGTCCCTTATGCGGACAGCCCTGTTTTGAAACGTGTCGGTATTAGGAAGAGATTTGAAGATCAAGACGCGCCAACAATGGAAATATGGAGAAAAAGCAGGACTTCTGCCTATGGACAAACCCAGCTAAAGCCAGGTGCAGAAAAAGGCGTAGAGGAGGAAATGATCAATGGAGTTTTAGTCAAGCACTACAACTGATCACGGAGATTTTGTGTCAGTTATAGAATATTTAACTTTGGTCAAGGCACTCATTCATACATTCTCAGGTGTGTAAGCGTAATCCCAGCCCTGAGAATTCTTTCGAGATGTCATGACTATAAAGTTTATACATAGCGGAGAGAAATTCGGACTCTGCAGCAGGCAGTCATAACTGCCCGTTTATACTCAACGCCAATATATTGCGTGTTTTCCTTATCGTTCAAAATCCGACTGGACAATTGCAGTTCATTGAACCAAGGCTACGTACGTACGCTACCGCGTGAACGAAATAACTTTTCTAGCAACTCCTTCCAAATATTCTTTCCCACAATTCGGCCCTCTTATTAGCCATCGGCTCTAATATGTTATTCTTCCCGGACACATGACAGGTCCAGCTGACCATGGTAAATAGACGACCACCATTCACCCAACCATATAGTCGGACAACCAAACGAATTCGCCTTGGCCGATTCCACACACCATGACTGGCTTGCCCCATTTTATGCCTGCCAATCCGACAGCTGTTGATTGTGAGTGACATTCGAGCCTTTTATAGTTTGACTAACCAGCATATAGTGGACTATGCTGATCTTCCGGTCATCGACTTGTCGAAATGCACCACCCCGGAAGCCCGAAAGGGATTGGCAATCCAAGTCCGGGACGCTATGACAACACATGGGTTTTTCTATGCTATAAATCATGGATATACAGTTGCGCAGGTAAGAATTTCAAATTACCCCATCGGCCAGGAATGAATTGGCGTATAGACAGATAGAATCGTGGATATTGCGGATCTTTTGTTCGCTCATGTCACGCCAGAAGAAAAGCAAGCTTTTGTTGGGACAATGAAGGAAACTGGGTCATACCAGGGCTATAAGTTACGCAAGTACTGGGTGAACCCCCGTCCCCGCACCATGATATGACTTGGCCTAAAACATCATTACAGCACATTGATAGCGGCGTTCATGACGAAATTGAGCATTACAGCAGTATGCCTTATCGTGTTATACAGTTCACAATTGAGTAGCTAATTTACATCTATCATTCCCAGTACATCGAGATGTAACTAAACGAGCACACCCACAAATTCTTCAACCATATCTTTCAGACGTGGCTGCGTTTGCTCGACATACTCACCTGAACGTGCTTTATCCCATACTAAGGTGTGAATTTTCCCTCACATCTTTAACCCAGTTTCCAACCATAGCTTTTGTAGACTTCTAGCCCTTGGACTCGAGCTTCCAGAAGATGCTTTGGTCGACTGTCATGGTTTCTCTTCTGACAGCGAGACCTATGGTGAATTTCATTCTACTCTAATTACTTTACGAATTTGATGACTCAATTCCTATTTATTAAGTCCGATTTATGAAATAGTTAGTGCCTTCAGTTTTTGATTTTCGGACCAGGATCTTATCTATCCAGTTATCCACATTCAGAGGATGAGGAAACGAAAACTAAAAACGTTTGGCTCAAAGGCCACACTGGTAAGCCATGTATCCAGATTATTGAGCCTTATCTAACTTTTACAAGACATTGGGACTGTGTCTATTCTTTATAGTCAGCCTGTCGCAGCCTTACAGATCCTTACACGAAGCGGGCAGTGGAAATGGGTTAAACATATGGAAAATGCCGCTGTATGTTATTTTCATGCTATATTTTTTGTGTATTGGTTGGCCGAGTTCTCTTTAGATAATTAACGCTGGAGATGCCTTGGAGTTTCTATCGGGAGGTTTCTATCGCGCCACGATCCACCGGTTTGAAATTTTTATTAACCTCGAGCGCGAGTAATTGAAGTTAAATTCCTATCACAGCGTGATACAGCCACCTGAGGACCAACGTAACCACAATCGGTTGGGTCTCTTCTATTTTTGCATGTCGGATGACAACATTAGACTTGTGCCATTTGCGGATAGTCCCGTTTTAAAACGCATCGGAATAAAGAGAAGGTTTGCAGATCGCGATGCCCCCACAACGGAAGTGTGGAGAAAGGCCAGGACGTCTGCTTATGGGCAATCCGAACTAAAGCCGGCGGCAGATAAGGGTGTGGAGGAGGAAGTAGTTGGTGGGGTCCTAGTCAGGCATTACAACTGATTTTAAAGGGACCTTGAGATTTTACGGTACTCCAAACACTTCTCCAGTCAGAATGTGGCCTACGAAGCTGATTACTCAAAACCAATTTCTCGGGACTCAGAAAAAAGTAAGAATAAGGTATAGGATGCATATGCACGTTCGCCGCATGTACATTAATTCCTACCCGCCTTAAACAACAAACTCCTACCAATCGTGAATCCTACAAACCCGTATCTATTGACTCATGCTGCCACGACAAAGCTGGATATGACCAAGACGATGACGGCCGTCGCTGCCCATGTGTGGTGGGGCAGTAATGATTCTCCGGAAGAACCCTTGGGAGGGCTGGTACGGCATGCCCCCCCATCCCTCGGGTCTCCGGTAGAGTTTCCATCAGCATCATAGCATGCGGTCAAGAAAAACTTTGAGCATCCGAAGGCACTTTGGTTATTGTTACTGACGAAGCCAGCATCGACTCGCTTGCCCACACTGTCAGAGCAGAGAATTGGATAAACATCAAATTGTGATCGGTTGGCATTATACGTCTGGTTGAAGCAGTCAAACGTTTGCTTGAGTGCATTTCCGGCGCAGGTGTATTCGCCGTAAGAGCTGACGGACCGCCCGCTGGGCTCACAGCAAGCACGTAGACTCGATTCCCATTTAATGCCGGCGGTACATTCGAATCCGTAACAAGTAACGTTCTGCATGGTATTGATTGCTATTGGCTCTCGGTCAGGGAAGCGAGAAGTGCTATATTTGAGTAATTTAAAAACGCACCGGCTTCGGTATCAAGAAATCTAATAACAACGTGATGGACTAATATAAAAGAGCGATATTGCTAGAATTATTCGGAAACTGATGACAATTATGAGGTAGGCTGTAAACAGGCAGCTGGTCAGTGCAGCATTAGTTGATCGTCATAAAGTAGTTTACCAGGGAAGTGGGGGAGAAAAGAGAGCTGTTTTTTTTATCGCCAGATCAACTCACGACTGATTAAAGAAGGACCCATGGTGGTAAGATGGTACCTGTGGCCCTGGCTGTTTATAGTCACACCATTTTTCCACCACATTGTTGCGCGCTGAATGTAAGATGCCTATCATCAAGTGCAGTCCTGTCCGTATATGTACGATTCAGAAAATTTAGCCACATTAACCCACATGTGCGCTACGGCTAATGCCGGAGACTGATAGCCGATAAATGGCGGTTACCAAACAATTCACAAAAACAGCGGTTGTGAAATTTGATTCATGACACATTAACCTCGAGTTTAGACTTTCGAAGGCAGGATTAACGCTGTAGTGAAGCATTGTGGCGTGGCCAGATACTTTACGATATGTGGCTTTGGTTAATGTGCCCCAAGTACAACGGCGGTTGACGTAAGAATCAGATGACCGTTCAATGACCGTTATCCTGAGCTCCAGCAGTTCGAATTTTCACAGCTCAAACTCAACTTCACTATGGCTTCAATGTCGGGTATACCTCTTCAAGTCGATGTTCCTCACTATACACCTGCGAATGTAACCAGAGAAGCATGTAAGTTAGCCTTCAACGTAAATACCAGTTTCGCAGGGTTTCCCTAACATTTCGACCCCATCCCAGTGGATTTCGCAGATCTAGCCATCATCGATCTTCAAAAGTACGGAACAGATGATGGTCGTACCGAGCTTGCAGCCAAAGTATTTGAGGCCATGTCCACCGTGGGCTTTTTTTACGTTATAAACCACGGGTACTCACAAGCCCAAGTATGCTTCCCCTATCTCTTATGTGTTACCACTAACCATGTGTGCAAAGGCCGACCGTATGTTCGATATTGGCGATGTTTCCTTTACCCAGGTGGACGCCGAGGAGAAGAAACGTTATGCAGGGCGTATGAAAGAAACAGGTTCTCATCAGGGGTATAAGCTGCGAAATTACTGGGTATGTCATGTGCGCTACAAGGGCGACAATCACTGAAAAGGAACTTAGCATATTGACGCCGGTGTCCATGACCAGGTGGAGGCATATAATCGTTTGTTATCTCGTCGCCCTATCAAATACACGCCAATTGACTTAAATTTTAGTAAACCGTGATGTGTCGATGAAAGAACATCCCACAGCTTTACGACCATATCTTCCTGAAATAGAAGCATTTGGGAAGCATTATCACTTTAAAGTGCTGTACCCAATATTAAGGCGAGCATCTGACTAATGGTTCTCCCGCCTCCCAAAATAATGGCCGTTCTCAGGCTGTTGGCAATCGGGCTTGAACTGCCCGAGGACACATTTATTGATATTCATGGCTATAAGTCTGTCTCCGAAACCTTTAGTAAGTAAATATTATTCAATTTCTCGATTCTTGATCATCCAATAGTCTTTGACAGTCAGATTCATGAAATAGTAGGACTATCTTAGAGTAAATCAAACTGGGTGCTAATCTAATTTTAGTTATCCTCGTTCAAAAGAAGAAGAAGATAAGACCAATAATGTCTGGCTCAAGGGGCACACAGGTGATCCGAACCTTCCATATGCGGTAGATAACTGCTTAATTGGCCACTGAAGACTTTGGCAGTGTGACTTTGCTCTTCAGTCAGCCTGTATCTGCACTTCAAATCCTTTCCCCAGACGGAAAGTGGAGATGGGTAAAACATATTGATAATGCACTGGTTAGTCTTTACCTGACATGCTCTCATTGCCTCCTATTAAAATATTGAAGGTTATTAACACGGGCGACGCAATGGAATTCCTGTCGGGGGGTATATACAAGCCCACAATTCACCGCGTGGTGCAGCCTCCATCGGATCAGCGAGTTTACACGCGCCTCAGCCTGTTCTACTTCGCACTTCCTGATGACAACGTCAAATTAATACCTCTTTCCCATAGCCCTGTCCTTCAGAGGCGAGGTTTTTCTCGACGTTGCGAGGATAACGTCGCCCCGACTATGGAACAGTGGCGGAAAGGAAGAACCGCAGCCTATGGAACAAGCGAATTGGTGCAAAAAGATAATGGGATTGAAGAGGAAACCATCAACGGGCTTCGTGTAAAGCACTACCGGTAACTAATGAATTCGCAGTTTATATTCATAACACTCTGATATACGTCTTATGACACCTCATAAACTGCCTCGTGTGATGTTTGGGACAGTGTGATGTTTAGGACAGGGTATCGGACCTAGATCGACGGACAGCTCCTCGCTTCCTAGAAGCCGCACAATATATATAAACCTCAAATCCCCAGGCTCTCCTTTTCCTCCCACTACATACACTCCCAACGAGATCGTTGTCTGGCTCGAAGAACAATGGGGACCTTACCTACTTCTAATATCCTATCAGCTTCAAATACTAACCCCGCACCACCCCTGTACATTCC
The DNA here is from genome assembly GCA_015584075.1 of Collybia nuda. Taxonomy (NCBI): domain Eukaryota; kingdom Fungi; phylum Basidiomycota; class Agaricomycetes; order Agaricales; family Clitocybaceae; genus Collybia; species Collybia nuda. The sequence continues at coordinate 76,095 of MU150355.1, forward strand.
ACCGTCCTCAACGACGGTAGACTGTATGGTTTCAGAATTTCCGTGATCAATGTGTCGACTGACGCACGCTCAGTAGAGTATGCCGACCTTGCTACCATTGATCTATCCAAGGCTTCAACGCATGAAGGACAAATAAAGTTAGCTGCGGCGGTCTGTCAAGCCATGAAAGCACAGGGTTTCTTTTACGTGATAAATCACGGCCACACACCTGAACAAGTCAGAATCTAAGCGCCTACTTTTCCTACCTCTACTGACCTGAATCGAACCTCCCATTCAGACAAGGGATATATTTAGTATCGCCAATCTTACGTTCGATGGAGTTGATCCAGAAGAGAAACTTTCTTATACTGACAAGTCTGATGAAGTATATGATGGATATAAACCCAAGAAGACATGGGTTAGAAACATATCATCTGTTCTCCATTATACTCACTAATTTTTTTCTACAAACAAGCTCATCAGCGATGGGGTTCATGACCAAATTGAGCACTATAACAGTCAGTAGTCTATTTTCGACTCGAACTCTGAACTCAACCGTGTCACAATTAGTAAATCGAAATTTGTATAAACGTGCTCATCCACAAGCTTTGCGCCCGTATCTGCATACTATTGAGGATTTCGCAAAACACAATCACTTCAATATCTTGCATCCTATTTTGAAGTGGGTCCTATGTTCGGCTCACTGTGCTTCATTTCTGATAAAATAAATGTAGGCTCCTCGCTCTCGGCATGGAATTACCTGAAGATACCCTGGTGAAGCAGCATAATTTTTCCTTACCGGGGCACACATCAGGCGAGTGTTTGCAAATTCGAATCTTTGACCTCATGCTAAGCGTTTGTCTCAGTGCGATTCATGAAATAGTGAGCCTATCAGTTCCATACGTTATTGTTTTTGTTCGTTGAATAGACCTTTTTTACAATTTAGTTACCCCCGATCCGTTGAAGAGGAGTCCAAAACCAAGAGTGTCTGGTTGAAAGGCCACACAGGTGGGGCGCTCAACAGTCGAGTATTGCCTCAACGCTGAATAATTTTCGAATCTGTAGATATTGGCTCTATTACAATTCTTTGGTCTCAACCTGTGAGTGGTCTGCAGATCCTTTCTCCAGACGGCAAATGGCGGTGGGTCAGGCACGTAGAAAATGCTCTTGTGGGTTTAAGATAAACACTCGAGCAACCGGCCCTTCTGATTCCAACTCCTGTCACAGATTGTCAACGCGGGGGATGCCCTAGAGTTCTTGTGTGGCGGGTTTTATCCCTCCACGCGGCACCGTGTCGTTCAGCCACCTGCTGATCAACGCAATATACCTCGATTGGGAGTATTTTACTTCTCCATGCCAGACGACGATGTGAAACTCTTCCCACACGGAGACAGTCCCGTCCTGCAGAAGGAGGGCATGACGCTCTTTTCCAATGCTGAGAATGTTCCGGATATGGAAACGTGGAGGAAAGCAAGAACGGCCTCATATGGTCGGGCCGCATTGAGACCAGGCAAGGAAAATGGCGTGGAAGAGGAAATAATCAATGGGGTCGTTGTTAAGCATTACAATTAAAGCTAAGAGCGAAAACAAAACGGGGTTTAGATAGTAATGTCAGACATGATACAATACATGATAGCGGCCCATACATATTCTAAAAATCTCACAAAAGTACAACAATATCCTCTCTGTGCGAGCCAGCATACTCCTTGAAGAAGCGTATCAACTGACCACATTCTAGATTGTTAATCAACGATCATCGACTTCTTCCTCACAGGCACACTGCCTTTGAATGGGAGTCCGTCAAGTTCCATCTCCCCAGCTTCTCCAGGGAATGGCAGGCCCTGAACCCCAACAGACACAGCCGCCGAGCCCAATATACCGGCCACTGCACCATCCGAGCCAAAAATCACCTGTTAATGCCAAGTTCAATCGAAACTAGTAGTCTGGGAGTAATTAAATAGAGAGTTACCTTGCTTATGAAATTGCTGAATATCTTCTGTCTGCCGGGAAGGACCTCCAAAGGGACGTCGATAATCTTGGCACTAACGATGTAGACAACGCCCACATCTTCGTGTGGCTCATCACGGATACTCATAGCAGGTAACCAATCGTCTGGCCTGATGTGCCCAAAGGCGTTCTCAGGGAGTGGATCAGGGAGGGGTGGAGGGGTTGGGAGTGACGCAAACGTGAGTCTGGGAACCTCTCCATCGAACACCAAGACGTCGGGGAGAACGCGAGAAACGTGCAAGTTGATATCTATGCCTTTAGGCAGCACCACATGAGCAAACACCGTCCCACTCGCGAGGAAAGGTGTTCCTGGTTTAATCTTCATGTCGCGGATGGTCACATTCTGTAGTATTTGAGGTCGCGGGTTGGGCGCGGGAAAAAGTGTATCGATGGTAAATTCGGGGGCGAGGGGAGAATTGATCAGGACGGGATTCGGCTGTCCGGAGAGATAGCGGGATAGGAAAGATGAGAGGGTAGCAGGTGAGTCAGATAAGAGAGGAAGAACGGTGCCATGGATATCTAGTGTGATATTTGGGTGGGTAAGAGTGAAAGGAGCAGTAGTGACCGAAGCAATTGGGAGAGGTAAGCTAGATGAAGCATTTGAAGATGAGGGAAGGGAGATGACAAAAGGAAGGTGGGGTGAGGTGAAAGCAAAGTCAGATGGAATAGGGTCAACCATGGTGGCAGAGGCATGCAGACTGAGGTTATTCGAGTCACTGTATACACCGAATGATTGCAGAGTAATGAGCTCTGAAATAGAAGGGAATGGAACGTCGTGGCCTGGACTAGGCAATCCATGTAAAGGTGGGACTGTGCACAATGAGAACGAAAGATTTGTTCAAGCTCAATCATGAACTCACTTGGTAAATGCATAGACGCCCTGACATTAGAGACCTCTCCCCGAATGAAGTTCCTCCAACTTGTTTCATGCAGACCACCACCACGGACTGCGGCCCGCTCAACATCTACTCTGAGAGCCACAGAACCCCGGCGCCAAGAATCTTGAAGGAAATGCAGTATGGCGGCCGTGTCGCTCGTTGGTTGAACGAGTACAAGTAGGGACACACTAGACAACCAGGATAGATCATAGAATGTATCCGCACTTAGAGGTACGGAAACCGGATAAGTGATTATGGACGCAAGAGCGTTAGAAGGGTCGTGCTCTGATGCTATATGTATGGCGGATAGCGTGACAGAAACTCTATTCATTCGTCGCACTCCCCATCGCCCAATAGCCTTCCAAACTCGTATGGGAATGCTTTCCAACCACATGGGATCTCGCCTCAAACCCATGACTGATCCCACGTCTATACCCATCCTCCCATCCACCTTAATCCAAATCTCCCCCTTCGAGGTGGTATTAAGAGCATCAATACGGTCTGGTCGGAATATCAAAGCGTTCTTGGCAAGATTGTCTGGTGATGTATGAGAGACTTTAGCAGCATAGCTGAAAGCAAGTAGTGCGACAATGATAAAGCCGACGATACAGATAATGAGAGATACTAGAAAGACCCAGGTCAGTTTCGACCGTAATCTGCGGCGGGTAGTCTCAGGAGTAGTTGTGTGGTCCCCGAGGTAAGAAGATGATCCTGGGTTGAGTAAAGGCGTGTTCTCCGTTGGGCCCGGTGCCCGCCCCTTTCCTTTGTCTTGCGGCTCTGGTGAATCTTGCTGGGCGATAATAGAACTCATAGTTTCGGCATAAGATAGTCGAAAGTGGGGAAATAAGGAAACAAGGGGAGTGTGGTGGTTAAGCGCTGGTTTCGTGCCTGACTGATCACTGGTTTTGGAATCGTCAGACACACAGCTTTCGCTCCCAGGGTCCCAAAAGTCTTCTTACTCTCCACTATTACCTTTCCACAGGCGATATAAACAAGAATAGGAATAGAATGGGTCGTCCAAGCTATTGTAGCAGGAAAACGGCGCTCAAGAAAGGGTGGTTTACATAATCGAGTAACCCGAGTTGGCTGCTCCCGGTCGAATACAAACGTTTAAACTCCCATCCTCCACCAAGGCCAGTGTCGAAGAGCGAAGACTTATTTTACAACTCTTGAAACGCAATCCCCATATACAATCCCTTGAATGGGATCTACCAAAGCTCATCTTCAACACTCCACTGATGGAGCGCGAGCGTGGTTTTTCCTGCTTGATCCTCGGGTCTCAAACTTTCAAAAAATTTCACTGGGACAAACCTACATGATCAACACACTTGAAAGCAGCGAAAAAATAGTGGTCAGTGTCAATTCTTCTTGAGTTCAATCGCTTATACTCTATCAACCCCAGGTCCGCCCATTACTTAGACTTCTTGCAATGATGATGGATGTATTTAATCATGACCATTCAGTACAATCCCAGACATATTTCCAAACCCAAAAGCCAATTAAAGCTCAGACAAATGTAGCCTGAATTGGGTCAGACCACATGTCTCGAATGGCCCTAATGGACGTTGAAGCAAATACTGGTACGTGGGTTGGAAATATGCGGGCACCCCATGGAACAAAGGGGCATTAAAGACTCTATTTAGTATGTAACTTTCTTTATGTTGCAGCTCATCCATCTTCGTGCCTGTCCACCGCCTCACTTCGTTGGTTGCTGTGGTATATTTTGAAAAGACCCCTTGCAATTGCAATTCTCGGTACTAAGAAGTAGGTGGTGAAAAAGCTGCCCCTTAAACTTATGCCTTGTGGTTTAATTTCGAAAGACATGAAGTGGACTGAATACGGGACTTAGACCGAATCCATTATACAATTGCCTCCCAGAAATAATGTTCCACGGAAGTAGTCACAACAGCTTTCGTGCCATCTGAACTCATACGTTTCAGGATAAGACGAGACGCAACGAGTGAGTGCATAATTAGGCCACCGCGTATTTAGTACCATCACGTAGCTCGATATGCCTGGCAAAATCCTGCGTTCCCTTGATTCGGAGAGCAAGATGGGGCCAGCTATAAAGCAATAACAGACTCGAATCAAGTTGTCCTTGAGCTTTCTTCAAAGCCTGACTTTTGAACAAATGGCTAGAAGGCTGAAGCTGAAGCTCAAGGTTTTAAAATTCCAAGTCTGTTGTTTCTGTCAGGTTCAGTTTTCTCCTGCTACCCAACCTTTCCGGGCCACGGATTATCCTACAATCTTTACGGAAATTCTGATCGACTGCCATTACAGACCCGCGCCCATCATTCTCGAAATTTAACGACCTACAGTTGGTTGAATGTGTGAGTCGGGCTGGGCTGGATCCGTCAAATAACGGTCTTTGAAGCGTATTCCCTATTGAAGCGATACACTCTAGCATGGTACTCGTATCACGGTCATCGATGATGATTTAACTCCAATCACTAAACCGAATGCAAAGGCTCGCGATTGACAACCTGTCTGAATATTTCCAAGGCCGCTTCTGGTTGGAAAGCCGGCTACGGGGAATAATTAGGTGAGTTCTCAATTACATTATCATCAAGACGTACCACTTCGTGACCTGATTCATAGACCCTCCTGAGAGCAGTTTTATTGGTACGATATATAGTGGAGGGCCATACTGGAGCACTTACGCAAATGTGAAATTATCAATATTCTTGATTGCCGCTACTGCTTTCCCTCCAAGTGTCATGTTCGTGAATTCAGCGTTCTGGAGTCTTTCTTTCCCGTACCAGTCCATGGCCAGAACGCTAGCATGCCCACCCAGCCAGTTACAGCTATAGCAGAAAAATCAGCCTGATGTGGAGGCCAATTATCATGGTTTTGTTTCTCACTTGATATCCGCATCGCCAGCCTGAGAAACAAGGCGATCAGCTATGTCTCATATACGAGAGTAGAAATATTTCTTACCCAAATAAGAAGCTTGAGGCGGGAATCGGCCAAGGCACCAAGCTGCGGGAGCCAGGTTCGTGCATCCTATCGTGATATATAGTTTTCGTTAATAATAGAGAGGGATTATAGAGCCACAATAGTCACTCACATCACCGGTACGAACAAACAACGCAAACGGCGCGTTCGCACACTCGCTGTACCTAGACTCAGCGCCAATTTTCTGCATGACAGTGTTCGATCTCAAAAAGTTGACGTAAAATTCCGGTGGGAACAGTGCAGACGAGTTTTGACGCAAATCATCCGAGTCGCGGTCACCAACAGCAGGAATGAAGACGTTCTCCACCTTTTCGAGAAGACCTTATCAGTAAGCTTTTTGCCATCATTTTACCTGAAGAATACTCACACAGAAATCGTCCGCAGCTCCGCAGATCTTGTTTGACATCGAACCGTTTCCAGCGGCATAACACGCTGCCTCTTGTTCCTTGCACCCATTCGGCCCGAAATACGCGTCGTTCATCTGAGCCAGAACCTCGTCACTTTGAAGCTGTCCGTACCCAGGAGCATTCGTGGCAAAGTCGACGTAGGCTTGGTTTTGGATCAGGGGATCGTACCAACCACTGGATAAAAAAATATTCCGAAGTAAGTATCAAGGTTCCAAACACTGGAAGGTATCAGAACTTATTGATCATCAGCGCGCTGACGACGATTTGTTCGCCCGTGAGTGCTCCACTCTGAATCTTCGCGTTCTGCTCATCGAAGTACGTGACGAAGCTTGGTCCATAATGACCGCCGTAGCTCTCTGTCGCAAAGATAAACCTAGGGAAGCGAGGTTGGAATCGAGAAACGGCCAGTCGTTGAAAATATTTACTCTCGGCTTTGGAATTTCGAGAATTGGCCACTCTCAAACAAGACTTGGAATGCTTGCCAGACCATAGGAGCGGCAGCTTGTGTACTATTGACCGTATCTTTCCCGAAAGAAAAGCCGGTACCAATGGGTTGATCGATGTATATCACTAACGAAAACGTGAATGTTTGTAACGGGAGAATATGCCTTGAACATACTGTTGCTTATAGTATTCCAGCTTGTATTCAGATTCAGTTCGATGTAGACTGCTAAATGAGTGGGAAAATACCTGTTCGGGTTGATGACTGTTGTTTTCCCGTCAGGATTGACAAAACATGGTCCATTCTCTGTAGCGACGCAACTCTAAGTATCGACGAAGGCAGTGGACGAGCGGTTTACCTTGGAACAAGCCAATCATAGAAGAGCATCCTGGGCCCCCATTTAACCTTATGTATACAGTCAGGGACGCCACCCTCATCGTCATAGAATAGCAAAGCCAAACCATAACGTGAACGGAGCCGTCTCGGGGGCCTCTCGCGCTTCAAAGAACCAAAACCACTACACCACACTTCAATACACGCCTGACCCATCTCCAAAAAACACATACCATCGACATATTAACACCAACGTCGATATATCCCGACATCTGGTGGACTCCCGGTGTTGTTTCGCAGACGCCCGAGTCAGTTACGAAGCGCAAGCTAAGATCATCGTGCTTAGCCGAGGTAAATGTCGAAGTAATCGGTTTAGGGTCTATAGGATTTGCCAACGCGTTGATTAGGAAAAGCACGCAGAACGCACAGAGGCGGAGGACGGGGCCTAACATGTTGGAAGAGGGGTAGCGACCACGGGGATGTTCGGCGTCTGCGTTTTTTTAGTGCAGGACGGCTGTCAGCGCCGCATGCTCGTTATCATCGGAGCGGCAGTTCCGTCTCTTCGTGGCAAAAAGAACCTAGCTAGGCCTGCTTGCGTCTATAATGATCAGGAAGTGATAGCTGAAGGTGTGAAGTGTTGAACTTAGGGTCCCATGGTTCCTATATTTGTCCACAAATTGGGATTTTGAGACTGCGTATAGGTGATCTAAATTAATCGACTCTGACAAATCCAATCAAGAACCTACTGGTACAAATGGCAGTGGGAAGCGATTATGAACACTTGATTGTTATCCTCACGTTTGACGATCATACCAGCAATTTGGGCGATAAAACTCTCTCGAAGCAAAGAAGCGCCTTATGCAGAGAAAATTCTTTCCAATTCAAGTGCAGAGCCACAAGGTTGTGTGAGCAACAACATTTCCCAAGTTTCGTCCTTGAGAAAAATTTATACTAAAAATAGCATTACAGAGTGCGTCTGTGATGGAAAACGGCCGGATCCGCATTGATAAACCCAATTTGTTCAGCGCGATAAGTATCAGGGATGAGAGTCGTGTTCGCGCTGTTAAGTTCCAGCAACACCTGATCGCAATACATCATTAAAGGAATATGGAAGAGATATGTCATCTACTCACTTGATTGTCAGGAGTGTATTGAGCCCAGTTGGGACCTACACAAAGAAACAAGATCAGCAGAGAGATGGCCTGATTACGAGGGAACACGTACGAGGATTTCCGTGACCATCATTAGGGTCCAGGCTCGTTGCGAAAGACACCCAGTAATCAACCATAATACTGCTCAGCTGTCTCGCAGTGGGCGCTGGATTACTAGGCGCCCCATATACATATGCAATCTCAGAGCTGTGGAAGGCTTCATATTTGATCATGAGTAATGATGAAGCAGTATGCGAGTCAATAACGAACTTCCGAGCGCCCCACTGCCTGGTTGAGGCTCTGTGAACAGATACCCGAATGTTTTGACTCCTGCACCGCTCGCGGCTTGTATCCAGGCTCTTCGTTGCGATTGGAAGCTTATATCACCCTCTGCAGTCAGGTCAGTGGCTGTGATAACGGAGAGCAAACTGTAAAGCGGGCAGGTACTCACCAAGTGCTGCTGCCCGCTTGAAATTGCTATTGAGTCCGAATGTTTCGTTGCCGGTGTTGAAAGGCGAACCAAGGGCAGGAATGTCCGGATATAGTTGAAGAAGTCTATCTGCTGTGCTTTCCAACTTTGATTCTGCGACAATGGGTGGCGAGAAGTTTGCGATGATAGACTGTCTGATCAGGTCTTCGGAAGTCAATGTTATCGGTGTGAAGAGGGTACCTGATCAACATTGAAAGTTAACAGGAGTCGAACGTCTAGATGTTCAAATACAACCTTCGTCCAAGTTTGTTCCCGCGATGAATGGGAGACGGGCAAAGTGACCTTTCGCAAAAAGTTTTGAAGGAATATCCGGGAAAAGTCCATAAGGGCCGTCAAATGTAGGGTCGAAAGCAAAGAGTTCTGGGGCCTCAGCGAGAGCGGCTTGTAGACCCTGGAGAATAGAGCTAGAATTGGCCGTCCTGAGGCAACCGAAAGTGTTGCCACTCGTTGCTAAAGAAGCGCATTCTGGGACAGCGCTGACGAAGTTTTGCCAGTCAATTTCTCGGCGGTCAGCTGTGAAAGACAACGATGTTCCAGGGGATCCAGATTCAAATATCTAAACGGTGTTAGATCAAGTAACCATGGAACACGTAATAGAAATAACGTACTGCTGCTCTCGCTAGTTTTGGGAGGGGGGAATTCAAAAACAGGATTGACGTCATAATCGCGCCTGCACTCTCTCCAAATACGGTGACCTGGTTATCAGATCAGCTCATGTAGAAAGTAACAGGATATGGCATTTACTTTAGTTTTGTCGCCACCAAATATACCAATGTTCGCTTGTACCCACTCCAGGGCTGTCAGCTGGTCTTTGAGAGCCAGATTTAGTGCACCACGATCAGCCGCTGTATATTATGGTCAGGATTCAAACAACTGGGGTGTTTCAATGTATCGAACTTACCTTCTTGACCTTGCGGGAAGCCCAGAGGCCCTAATCGATAATTGAAGTTGACGTAGATCAGTGGCGTTCCCTGGGCGATAGCGTTGATATTAGCGGTTAGGACATGTGAGTTACAACCTACTCGGGCGACACTTTGCGCAACGATCGCACTGCCATTATAGATACTCGACACGCCTGCGTCGAAACCTCCACCATATCTAAAAATCGCCTCGATCGAAATGAATCAAACGGAAAAACGGTCAAAACACTTACGTCCAAAATAGCTTAAAGAGGAAAATCAAATTAAGCGGATGAATTTTTTAAAAAGGGGGTCACTGTCTCACCACCGGGAGAGAAGCATTACTTGATATTCCAGACGGACGGAAAACGTTGATGGTCAGGCAATCCTCGGATAATCCAGCAGTGGCGCCCTAGTATCGGATTAGACAGGCTCAGAATCACAAAATGGGGACATGGCTTACAGCTTGAAAACACCCAAGGCCAAAATTACTCGCATCAAAGGTCGTCTGTGATAACCGTGTCTTGAGAACCGGAGGTTTCAGACGTAAACTGCCAAGCGGCGGCTCCGCAAACGGTATTCCTAATATCGCAGGTGGAGATGATGAGCGAACCATATCTTCCATATCAAAATTGTGACCTACCACCAAAGAAGTCTTGTTTGAATAACGTAACGTCTCGTCCTATCAGTGTTGTCTGCCCCAGTTTCACCTGGGGTGCTCCAAGGGCGAAGGAGGCCAAAAGAAAGGGGGACAACAGGGAGAACCACATCGCTTTTTCTTGAGGATGAAGGGTCGTGGAGAGCCGTTCGAGGAATTATGTAGACCTCAGTTGGCTTTAAATAGCTCTATAGCCGTCCTCCGGCTCCACAATGAGTTCGAAGCGCCTGTCGAGATCTGACTACCATAGTACCATCCTGGGTCTGACAGATCCATAACTGACGTCTGCTGTGCTGAAGAGCATGACTCGTGCCGAAGTCGTGTGAGCATAATAACGTTCCTCTCGCGCCTGTCGTGAAGTGATTCCCTTGCGCGGCTAGACGATCGTGTTCCACCATTGGTATCGCCTTCAAGACGGGCGTAGATTACGCAACCGGCCCCCCCCCCGATTACACCAACAAAATGCGTCATGTTCCGGACAATTTTCTTGAGGTTCTTGTCTGCAAACTGAAGGTGTTTGAGACCCGTAGAAGCGAGATGACTGTGGGTGTATGCGTGTGAGAGCAGAATCGTTGCCCGTGTTTTGTGTTCATGTGGAAGAAGAATTCTCGTGCCACGGTACGGTTCAGGAAAAGCCGGAGGGGTTCGTCGGAATTCGGAACTCATCTGTTTCCGTTCTATGTACCTCAACTAAACTTGTTGCATGTCGTGACGTTAACGTTTCTTTCGAATTCGAAGACCATATGATGCCATAATATTCCCGGAAGAATTCGACTCAGGCTGCAAAGATGTCAGCTCGGTGGCAGGCTAACTGGGGTTCTCGGAGGAAGATAATCGATTTCTGCTAGTTAATAAACCTGCAAGCAAAGCAAGTCCTTCAAAGATTGGGTGATGCATGTGGTGGATAATGGGAACACGATACGTGCCGTCCGGGAGATGAAATAGTCCCAACGACTGGTTTTTATTGATGTGACGTACAACTAACTATACTGTGGGTCCTTAAAACTATCAAATTCTGCAACTAATAACTAGTTTACGGGCTCAGCAAAGCCTCACGTAGCGTGTTCCATACGATCCCCCCTCGAAGGAAGAACAGGAGAAAAAGTACGACGCCTGCAATCAACATCGGCAACTTTCCTTTCCATGATGGAATGAACGACGTTTTGTGTTTGTTTTTGATGGTCGCGAACCAATTAAAGGCCGGGCAATATCAAACCCTATCACTATTGACGTTGGTGATTACCGTGGTGGTATATCAAAGTAATGTTGACCAATTAAGGTCCGGATCCTGGCAGCTTTTTGGGGCGTTGACAATCGCCTGTATGTATTCGGCGGGAAGGAGTACGGCACGGACGACCAGTTGCTCTCTTTCGCATCCTTCTGCGTAGCCGAGCAATTGGTTGATTAGGAAGAAAGGGGATGGGTAGTCTGCGACCAGCTTTATCAACGGAGTATGCCACCCCTTGGAGCAGGCGGGAAATTTGTACTGATCTACGCAAATAAGAAAATGCTTCAGGTAGGATAGGCAATTTCGAGGCCAGAACAGCTATCCGATGGTTTCATGACTTGACCCCTACGTTTTTCACATAGAAAATTCAATCGTCAGACCGGAAGATAGTGCTCTTTCATGTTGAAAAATCGCACTTTTCGAGTCGCAGTCGAGACGGTGGAAATTTATCCGAAAAGGCTGTCTGATATGAGATTTATGTAGTACCATCTCTTCAGGAACTTCCATTGCTAAGAGGTATCTTGCCGGTGCGTGAACGACCAGGGAAAGCTCCTTCAAGTACAGCTTTTCTCCTCTCTACTTCCCCTTCAGCTGTTTTTTGTACCTGGGCTCATCTAGGATGATTTCGTCACTCCTGAGTTATACCAGTATCCTCTTCCCCCTGAAGAAAAAATCATTTTACCTGAACCTCGAGGATGAAATCTGGAATTTGGGGCTTGACCAACAAACGTTCGTGGTTGTCGTCGGTCGTCACTTCCTGATCGGCTATAAAAATTGAGGGTAAACCTGATACATCGACTGCCTATAATGCCGAAATCATGGCGCTTGGATAACATCTAGTAGATTCAAATTTTGCTCTCCATATTCAGGTGACTGGGAATTGGTGTTTAATGGCTTGTTCAAGTTTTGTTGGACAACTTTCTACCTCATAAAATCCCTATATGCAAGCATCGTAGTTAATGACTTTTCATATATATCTCTATCTGTACTATAGCCTCACCTTCATTTAAAATCTCCCATACTTATGTGCAGAGCCAGGGCCGCAGTTGCGTTGTAAATAGTCGGTGTTTGCCGAGGTAAGGTAAATTAGGCAGTGCATTTGTATTTCGCATTTCATCAATACTATATACCCCTTCCCACATCTTTTTGCTTTGCCCAGGAATGTCGACTCCCTCTGCTTTAGATGCGTCTTTCGTTTTCGTTGGCGATGAGCCAAACGCTACAGGGGAGACGGCACGACCTGAGAAAAGCAAGGTGTCCAGCTCCTTGTCCGAGTTGGTAAGTTATCATGATATAGCTTCAATTGTAGGGTCAGAAAAGCTGATGTTTGCCAGACACATCCTTCGAACAACCCTTCATACGTGCCGGGGTCTATTTCTTCTTATGCACATGACTGGTCAAGCCGAGGCACGGGCGGGGCTCTACGCGTTCACGGGCGGCATTTCATCGACGGTTATGGTCGCGTTTGTGATTTGAGAGGAGTCAACTTGTCGGGGTCCTGCAAGACGTGAGTTCATCCAATTCACATTTTCTGCTTGCGACTTAAACTTTGGACAGCCCAGTAAATGATGATCACGATCGTTTCCCGGCCGATTCGCAGTCTGTGACTTTTGTTGGACGACCTTTCCCGCTTGAAGAAGCTCACGAGCATTTTTCGAGGCTGCGTAGATGGGGACTGACGTTTTGTATGTGTTACGCTTATTGGATTTTCTATTTTAAACATAAACTTTTGTAGTACGTTTCTTGATTACCTGGGAGGCCGTCGAACATGCTGGACCGTATGTCAAGTTTTTTTATCGCATAGTATTTTTCTGTCTCTAACAGAGGCGACAAAGGGGCATATACGACACGGAATACCTCGACTACGTTCGAAAACTTCTGTCACTACTACCTCAATATGGCATCACCGCCTTTGTATCCTTACACCAAGACGTCTGGTCACGGTATTCTGGCGGGTCTGGCGCACCGGCATGGACGCTGGAGCTTGCCGGCTTCGACCTCGACGCGTTACAGGAAACGGATGCGGCATGGTTGGTTGGAGTGAAAGGCGGTGGGCACGTCGAATCGGAGCGTGGTATCTGGCCTTGTGGATATACGAAATTAGCGTCTTCAACCATGGCGTGCGTTTTTTTATTCCCTCAATTTTTGAGTTCTGGTTAATATTTCATTTAGGACGTTGTTTTGGGGCGGTGATACATTTGCACCGAAGCTCCTCGTGAAAGATGCTCAAGGAAATGGCGTTCCCATACAACAGTTTTTGCAAAATGCTTTCTTGGACATGTTCGAACTTGTAGCGCGGACTGTCGGAGATTTAGATGGGGTTATCGGGTTTGAGGTACGAAGATTTATCTACCTCTTTCTTTTGGACCATGGCTGATCGTGCCTGGATCAGATGCTAAATGAACCACATAGAGGATATATCAACGTTGAATCCCTACATTCCTTTGATTATAATATAAATTTACATCTAGCATATATGCGTGAGTCTCTTCCTATGCTCAATTCCCTTTCATTCTCATGGAACGCTGGGTTAGCGAGTGCATTCCAATCATTTCAACTGGGTGCCGGTTACCCAACGGAAGTCGATGTCTGGACACGTTCGTTCCCAATGCCTACCAGTAGAACCTCTCAGATTCTTCTCAACAAACATGGTCGCAAAGCTTGGCGCGAAGACGGCCCATCAGAGGGAAAATGCATATGGGCAATGCATGATGTTTGGGGATGGGACAAAACCAAGGACATGGGCGTGGTATTGCGCGAAAACTACTTCATCAATAATCCTGCGACTGGTAAAAAGGTGTGGCGTATAAACTTACACCTTACTGGTCGCCGGTCTCATCTTGTTGTATTAGGTCGACTGGTACACCGATTTCTATTATCCGTTCCTTCATAAGTGGGCGTCTCGGGTGCGGAATGCTTCCTCCCCTGATAAAATTGTGTTTGTTGAGGCGATACCCAACGAGGTTTGTGGCTTCCTTCTCTCGTATTTTAAATCTTATTTGTTTTGGTTTAATGTAGTTTTGCCCCGAATCGTGGACGCCAGAACGTCAATTACCGAACATGGTCTATGCTCCTCATTGGTAAATGAAAGGTTCACATGTTTAGAGTTTTCAATGTTCATATCTCCCTCACAGGTATGACCTAAATGCTCTATTCGCAAAGGCCTTCGGGGACTTCAGTGTAAACGTGCAAGGTCTCTCCCGGGTACGCAGCCGATCATAATTTGCTCAACTTGTCTGATCACCATTGAAATCTAGGGCATGTTTGTACTGAAAGCATTCTACTGGGGCCAACGAGGAGTTCGAGATAACTATACTCTTCAAATTCGGAACATCGTCGAGCATGGCTATAAATCTCTTGGAGAGAAACCAGTCATCATTGGTGAATGTGGAATTCCTATGGATATGAAGTAAGTTTGAGAATTTGAGGATGCGAGTTAAATGCTTATGTTCCCCTGCTTATTAGCAAAAAGGAGGCATTCCATTCAGAGAACTTCACATGGCAATTGCGCATGATGGACGCTATGATCACAGGACTGGAACAGTCCCTTGTGGGCTTCACGTAGGTGTCTCAGAACACCAGATTGCTACATCATCTCACTGTATTATCCAAAAGCTTATGGAATTACAACCCTCACAATAACGATCAAGTGGGCGACGACTGGAATGGCGAAAACTTCTCTTGGTTTAGCCGAAGGCGAGCCCTACCACCTTCCTTACTCTACTACGAACAGGACGCTCCTTCTCTGGACAATGGAGCACGTATTCTGCCCGCTATCGTTCGACCATACCCTGCTAAAACCGCTGGTATACCTCTGCGATTCGAGTATGAGATGACAACAGGGGCTTTCATATACGAGTGGGGAAACACAAGCTCGAGCCCTAGCTCTACAGGTTCCCAGGAGGAAGCTTCAGTTTTCCAGCCACCGCGATCGGGCCATCCCCGTATCACTGCTCTCGAAACGGAAATTTTCGTGCCCTCCATGATCGCCCATGGGAGGAAGGTTATTGTTGAAGGTCTTGGCCCTGAAGATACACATCGTTATGACGAACGTCGACAGACTTTGTTCATCGTTGCGCGCGACACGAGCCCTGAGAAAGTCCACAAGATCGCTGTGTCTGTCTATCCCCCCCTCACACCCCATTTCGAGCTCAACAGCTTCTGGTCTGACTATGGTCCACGGATTGTGGCCCTGCTCGTTGCCCTTGTCGGTGTTTTGGTGTTTTGGCTTTTTATTCTGTGATTTGAGTGTTTAATACTTGATACCTGGGGTCTGGACTTTTTTGTCGTATGGACATCTGATCTAGACTACGCCTAACGTATGGGATTTGCTAGATTTAAATTATTAAGACGGAAAATAGTAGTATTTGGAGTTCAACCCGTTAATTTAATGGTCCTTTTCCATGCATCCCTCAACCTTTGCTTTCCACGAAACAGCCCTGACCAAGATCTCACGACAGGTTTCCAATTCGTTCCATACATCTCTGCCGAAGTATCCAATATAATCGAGGTTATCCCGAAGAGCGTCTAGGCGCGATGTAGTTTTAAAAAGCGGATCGGCGCTACTCCCAGGTAGGGCCAAAGAACACTCAGCCTCTGCAACCTCCCTAGCGATAAAGTCAATACTCCTTTCTGGCTCCCCAGAGACCGGGCGGTCCTGATCGAGGCTGGAGTCAGAAGCCGAGCCCGAGACGAGCATGCCAAAGAACCGCCCCGCACGGCACCCCACACCCCTCGATTCGGCCATACTAACGGCAGAGCCTGCGGTGGGTAAAGGATGCATGATGTCCCGCATCCATTCCGGAACCAGCTTGCGAAATAGCTCGGCTTGGTTCTTGGTATGGAGATAGACTACGAGCTCGGCGAATGTCTCGAGGTGGGGGACGAACATGAAGACGCGGGGGAGTTCTTTGAAGAGCCGCCGTGGGAGGGCTGGGATGGTTGGGGAGAGGTTGGGCACGTTGAGTGCGAATAGGAGGTCGTTGATTGGGAGCTCGAGGACTTTTGGGAATATGAGGGTGCTGCTTTTCTTCCTGCGCAAAGGCCTATTTTCTGGCAGAGACTCAAAGTTGGTTTTGGGTAGGGCGTTGTGTGCGATGAGGATGTGTGTGGGCCCGAGGGGGCGAGGAGATATTAGTTTGTCGGCTGTGCTGAGAGTCATGGATGACCAGATATCGAGCGAGAGGCCGCCTTCTGCTGAGGCTAAACGGTTCTCGATGCTGGTCATTGGAAGACAGAGGGGGGAGACGGATGACGCGGATAGGACCCGACGGCGGACGACGTGTAGGTTCTGCCCTGCGTTTTCTCGCATGTCGTCATGAGTATCTCTGGGAACGAATGTGGACATCCGGGACGTAGCGCCTTGGACATCGGTGTTGGTACTCTTGCGGTTGCGGTAGAGCCAATGTCTGCCAGGGTGTGTAAGTTTATTTATGCCACTGGAGATTTATATTTATGACATAACTCACACAGCATTGGTAGACGCAACGCGGATTTTGAGGGTCTGCCTGAGATATTTTGTACTTTTTTCACTGAGGATCAGGGTTTCTCGATCTGGTGCGATGTCGAGAAGAATCGTCCGGTCGATGGAGCGCTCTCTACGTGACTGGTCCGGATCGTTCGCCACGAGGGTAAGGATGGGAAGTGATGAGCTGTACGCTGGCATGGTGAACACCGCAGGGGTGTAGTGGCCTTGTATGAATCTCAGAGACCCATTCTATATAGTTTAGATGGACATTGTCAAGATTCTCGTCAGGCAAGGCCACTCCTAGTTGAAAGGAACAATGGGGTGGCCACGAAGGCCCTTCTAAGATCATGTGGCTGCGTGTTGCGGGCCATTTGCATTGACTGTGGTGTGGTGTATGGTAGTCCTAAGGGCGTCGCCGGTTTGTTAGAATATTTTCTGCACGGTTCCATGCAAGCGACGCGTTGCGAAAGGAATTACGGCTATAAAAGTGATCTGAAATGCCGTTGCCATGCCAATCTCGCTGTCGACTATTTTTAATTTAAAGTGGAGTGAGTGGAGTGGATTGATCGATAACGTCCACTCCTTCGATGCTTCGATTCTACAACCACGATCGACTTCCGAAATTGTCTATTTTCAACTCTCATATCCAACATCCAATCCACCTGAACTTTTGCATCGCAAGAAACGTGAAGAGCAAAAATACCTGGCACATGGTTTGATTGACTGTGTCAAGGCACGCTATCCCCATTTCCCACACAAGCCGATTCCAAGCCCGGCTTTGTCAGAATATTTTCGGGTCTTGTCCAATTTTATTTTGCAGTAGGCCATGCGCGGGCCGTGTGTAGTGCAATACTTAGCGCCTGGGCGATCAAAAGGGGGGTACGATCCCCACCCACGCAAGCCAAGACACGGCCACTGAATCCCGAGCATAAACCCTTAACGATCCTGAGCATTTGTTGAATTTATCCCTGAACGTCCTCAACACCCCCCACCACCACCACCATCCCCAGCCACCTACAGGCTACCATTCTGCCAGATCCGGGCCACAATGCGATCGTCACTCTTTTCTGCTTATATTTCTCTTCTTCTCGGTAGCCATGCTGTCTCCGCACTTACGAGCTATGCCAACGATTTCGTGGACCCTGATTTTATTCTCGCTGGAAAATTTGGAAACAACACTCTCGCTGCCCAGGCCACTATCAGGAGCTGGGCTGCAGAATTAGCAGGACAAGGCCCTTGGAGTTCGTGCTCTTTTGTTTCTTCGGTTGTGCCTAAGGGTAATGCTGAATGACCAAAAACAGCTGTTATGTCCAAGGCCGTCGCACCACCTAATGGTGACAAGCATGATTATATGAGTTGGGCCCCATAGTAAGTAAATTTAACTCGTGTATCAGGTGCCTTGTTCATTTCATTTCAAGCTGGTGGCCCGACTGTTCTGGTGTTGGAAACACAACTGAGTTGGCACCTGAGCAAAGTACGCCCCTAGTAATTTTTATAGGGGCAAAATTTCGACCAATCTCACAACCCTGCTCATAGTTTGGAAAGAGTGCAAATATGTTTCCCGCGATGGTCTTTTCAACCCGGATGGACGGCTTATCAACGATGTTGGCAATTTCCAGTCGCTCTCGGACGCAGTGCTCTACAATGCAATCGCACATTCGTTTGAGGGAACTCCCTCGTCTTCTTACTCTAAAACCGCTGGTGCGTCACCCTGAGCATTTTAAGAGTGACGAGGATGCTAATAACGCCAAATTTTCTTTATTTCATTAGTCTCCTTCATCAAAGCCTGGTTCCTTGACCCAGACACAAGAATGAACCCGAACTTGAACTTTGCCCAAATGCAACGTGGACCCACGGGACAGACAGGAAGCCATACCGGTATTCTGTAAGTATCCCCTTAATGGACTGGTAATAATTTACTTATATCCAACAGGGATCTGAAAGGCATGGCGAAAATCGCATCTGGCATAATCATTCTTCGCAAAGGTGGGAACACTGACTGGACCACCGATCTGGACAACCAGATGAACGCTTGGTCCAAAGAGTTCATCACATGGCTTGAGACTGCCCAAATCGCGCTAGAGGAGGGCCATGCAGACAAGTGCGTTTTCGGTCAAAACTTATAAAAAAAATTTGGAGGTGCTTAGTGATGATTAACAGTAATCATGGAACTTTCTACTACAACCAGCTCGCAGCCCTCAAAATCATGGTCAATGACAACCCCGGTGCTCTTAATGTAACCAACACTTACTTCTCAAGTCAATATCTTTTCCAAATTAAAGCCAATGGCGAACAAGTACGGTCCCGAGTATAGTCATCCTCGACTTGATCTCATAAATTGTGCCCATAGCCGCTTGAAGCCATAAGAACCCGACCCTACCATTATCGCGCTTACAACCTCGCTGCTATGATTGTGCGTTCTCCACCTAATCCATCCTAATATCACACTAAAAACAGCTTTCAAGACTAACGCCCGCCTCGCCGCGTATGCTGGCGACATAAACGTCTGGAACAAGACCACAACCGAAGGAGCCACCATCAAAACCGCCCTTGATTTCGCCATGACAATCCCCGCCTCAGCCAGCAAAGAAACTACATATACCACCGAACTCTACCCCAGCATCGCCGCAGTTGCCGCGGTCTACGGCGACCCCGGAGACAAGTACGCCGCTTTCCTCCAGAAGGGCGCCGCGTACGCTGTTGAGGCCTACTTCCTGTGGAACCAGCCCCTGGCGGGAGGTGAGGCCGAGAGCGCCGCGCTCACCGCGGCGCCGAGCATAACGGGCACCGGCAAAAATGCAAAGGCTACGGGCGTCGGCGAAAACTCGGCGCTGGGCCTGTCTTGGAGTTGGCTGGGCGTCGTGTCTGCTGTCGCTGCTGGCGTCTTGACTTTGTAGATGGAGATTTATGATACCAATTTAAATACTGACTATTAACTTGACATATTGACGTGTCTGTGTTCTGTTCTATGTACCTTCTCATATAGCGTCTTATTTTGTGTATCTTATATTCATACGTTTTGAAGAGCGTTTCACCGCATTAAATATTGAGATCGTCAGGTTTCGAGTTTCCTGTCCTCTTGTGAAAGATATATATATATATAGATGTCAGTGAATCTTATTTAGTTTGATATAAAATATAATTACTTAAGATGCTTTCTCATAAATTTACAATCAATTTAACACAAGTATCAGCAATATTCACTCATATAGCATGGAATACCCAGGACAAAATGACAACCTTATACAAGGATATTGATAGCATTATATATAATAAAATCTCTAACTCAAATACATTTCTTACAATGTCTCTGTTAATGTGAAACATTCCATGAGAAGGGAGGTGCATTGCGCCACACAACCAACATAGGAAGGTGTTTATAGAAACCTGGAAGTATTGGAAAGGCTGAAAAATTCACCATCATCTCAACTACCCCAAAACAGATAAGTTGCAACTGATGGGGTACTAGGGACTAACATGGATACTGTTACGGCTGTTGGGCTTTATCCTCTAGATCAAGATCAAAGCTTGGTTCCATAAGACCATCAACGATGAAGTCTGACATCTATAGACTTCCTGATATAAAGGACAAGTCTGTCTCTGGGTTCAAAGATACACTACCCCCTTCTAAGGCAAGTAGGATCAAGCTGCGCATTGAGATGTAGAGAATAAGGTATATTCAGCTAGGTCAAGCTGAGGACTATCTACTACATTGCATGGTATATATATGGGTCTAAAGGAAGCATGATGAGTAATGCTTCAGCGAGGGATAAGTGCTATTGGTAGTTATAAATGTAGCGCTGAGTAACAATGTGAAAAGTGGATGTAATAATAGGAGAGGTGGGAATGGAACAGGGAGTAAGAAGATATAAAGGAAAGGAGATAGTCCAAAGGTTAGATAGTATGAGATAAGATAAGATAACGAAGAAAAGGAGAAACCGTAACAGATACCAGTGGATAATTTATGGATAAGCTGATTTTGAGCCCATTTTTTATATTCAAGACAAGCCACTTTATAGTAGCATGAATATGGTTACAAGGCATGTGTCAGGGCAACCCTAAGTTGGAGCGCACGCAATCACAAGTCGGCTGACTTCTGGCTGGTAGGGGAGATCCTGAGAGATCAATCTGAGGATTCCCTACCAAGGTGGGGCCACTATATACCTATTTCTACACAATGTGAGTATGTACACCTATTGTTGCCACGTCACTCAGGGTTGCACAATAGGTTAGTTGATACAATAGGTATGTTTGCGTAGTGATCGTACATGATTTTGACAAATGTGGTGCATATTGGACAACGTCTGGGTTTTTGATGTGCAATCTTTGATACAAGGCGTAGGCCTTGTCTGGTAGCTCCAATTTGCAATCTGTGACTTCAATTTGTGATTGTTGGCCTAGGGCTTGTAATTGGCGGCTTGTATGACAATTTACAATCACAATCTTGTCTTGCAATTATGATCTCCGATCTGCAATTACGATGTCATACAATGTCAAAATGTGACGCTGAAAATGGGCATTCCCCTTACATTACCCCCCTTCTAGGCTGAGCATCCTTGTGAATGGGTTGGAAGGGTATACAGCCAAATTGGACATGGTTGACAGGTCACGGGGCTCCCGGGTTGTCCTGATGAAATCATGCAACAAGCTCGTCACATCATAGATTGTCAGCGGCCTCCCAGGAGTTGTGTTCATACCCATAGCCCTTCCAGGTGACAAGGTACTGCAACTTGTTCCGGAAGAAACAACTATCCATAACTTCTTCAACTTCGTACTCCTCTTCACCATTGATTACAGTGGGTTCAGGGACTGCAGTAGGTCGCCGGCCTGGGATAGGATCACGTGGGGCAGAGAGAAGTTTGACGACATGAAAGACTGGGTGTATGTGTGACATTCCGACTGGGAGTTTGAGACGATAGGTGTGCGTTCCAACACGTGCCATAATCTTGTAGGGGCCTAGATACTGGTGTGTGAGCTTCTGTGTGGGGTGTGTTGTAGTGATGTTGCGCAAGACCAAGTACATAATGTCACTGATTTTGTACTCTGGTGTAGGGTAACAACAACGGTTGTAGTATTGTGCCATGTTGTCCTTTGCCTTTGCCAGTGCCGCACGTGTTTTGTCTAGCATTGTCTTCATACAGCCTCAGAATTCATTGACGGTTTCGATGTGTGAGGGGGCGGCATGTGGTTTGAAGCCCATCTGTGGGTGCCAGCCAGTATCCATGTAGAATGGTGAGTGTTGTGTTGACAAGTGGACATGGTTGTTGTACTGGAACTCAGCAAGGGGCAAGAGCTCAACCCAGTTGTCTTGCTGCTGGCTGATAAAGAGTCAGAGGTACTGCTCTAGTTCCTGGTTTACCCATTCAGTTTGGCCATTGGTTTGTGGGTGATATGCCGTAGATGCCGCCGGTTTGATGTCAAGAAGTCAGTAGAGCTCACAAGTGAAAACGGCCACAAACTGCACACCACGGTCCGATATCATGATCTTCGGCAAGCCACGAAGCTTCCAGACATGTCGGAGGTATAGACGTGCTGCTCCCAATGCCGTTATGGTTGTGTGCGTTTCAATGAAGTGTGCGCTGACAAGCATCTAGATGCTCTAGGCATGTAATCTCTCTACTCTGATTAGATTGGATAGTCTTACATAGGATTAGATTAGATTTTGATCTTTTCTATTTTAGTTTATATTTTTCTGACAGTCTGTACCTTTAACCAGGCACAGCCTGGGGTGTTTAT
>MU150356.1:0-17848 GCA_015584075.1 Collybia nuda
GCTATATATACAAAATATGGATGAAATGAGTAAGCATAAATGAGTAATCAAATGAGTCAGCGATGAGTAAGTGTATGATGAGGGAATTACGCTACTGGGTATATGACTAAGATGATGACTACACGTGTGAACATATGGATGTAAATAGAAGGAGATGTCATATGTAGATAGTCAGTTGATAATAAGAAAAGGAGCGTCATATGATAAAGAATGAAAAAGCGTAACAAGTTCTAAGATGCACTACCCCCTTCTAAGGCAAGTAGGATCGAGCTGAGCGTCGAGATTGTAGAGAATATGGTATATTCAGCTAGGTCAAGCTGAGGACTATCTACTACATCGTGTGGTATATATATGGACATAAAAGAAGCATGATGAATAATGCTTCGGGGAGGGATAAGCGCCATTGGTAGTTATAAATGTAGCGCTGAGTAATGATGTGAAAGGTGTATGTAATAATAGGAACGGTGAGAATGGAATGGGGAGTAAGGAGATATATAGGGAAAAGAGATAGTCCGAAGATTAGACTATACAAGATACGATGATGATAAATAAAGGGAAAAAGATGAGAAGGAATACATAGTTCAATAAGAGAAATTGTAACAGTAAGTGATCACAGTCTCGAACAGGGAATAAAAAGAACGGCATGGAATGTCTTGGGTTGTTGCTAGTCCATCTCAACAATCAAGGTAAATCCTGGCCCATACTCAGGTCTGAATTGGTCTGGTCCGACTTCTAGCCTGATCAGGCACTTTGGAAATTTCTGACAATGATATGACCACGTGACCACCATCATGTTGAACTCCAATTTCTTGCGAACTACCACAAAGTACCTGACACTCTGCTACTAGTATAACCGATATGACCATTCAGTCCGCATACTCGCTTATGCATTCCGTCTTAGGAATCCCTGAATTACTTGACATGATCTTCGGGTTTCTAGATGAAGCATCCAACGTATCTAACGCCAGGGTCTCAAAACAGTGGTCAGAAATCGCGTTGGATAGGCTATGGCGAGACGTCAACGACCTCCATCGGTTGTTTGGCCTTCTAGCACCTTTGGAAAAGCACGGTGATGGTGATCATGTAAGTCCACAATACTTTAGCGAATCATCATCCACAGCTAAGCTATTCACAGATATTTATCCAAACTCCTGATGCGAGCTCGTGGGCCAAATTTGAGAGATATAGTAGACGAGTGCGTCGTCTTAGTTATAACGCCGCAGACGCAGTACACCACCTTCATCGTAGCGTTTTTGACGATGTGGGAAGAACGCGGACAAATCTAAACATACTTCCGAGCTTGAATGCTCTAGACTGGAACGGGCCTTTAAGGCTGTGCGTAATGTTCATGCATAGTAATGTAAAGCGGTTCACTATACGCCTTCCCGGGACAGTCTTCACCGAATCGCCGAATCCCTTCTTCCAAGATATCGCTTCTCGTATGCCAAACATAACCCATCTTGACATCAGAACAGACATTCCAATGCGCTTCTTTGAAACAGAATCCATTACCCTCTTTCGCGCACTGGTGAAACTTCAAAAAATCACCCTTCCGAGGTTTCACTTTACCACGAAGATTGCTGAGTGCGTGTCCAGCCTGGAAAATCTCGGCACCCTCGAGTTTCAATATCTCCAAGAACAGGGGTGCGGAGACCCCGAAGACACCATAATTTTCAAACCAACACTAGCAGAAGGCGCATTCCCATCCCTTTGGGACCTCTCTCTTACAACTTCCTTCAATGATGCCACTAGCTTCATCGACATACCCTTCGCTCCAGCCAAATTAACTATGTTGTATATCGATTCGCATCTTTTCGAAACCCCAGCGGACATTCTTCGGGCCCTCACTACTATTGCTGATAATTGCCAACTTTTGAAATCCCTTGCCTTGATATCGCTCATCGAACCCAACATGATACCTGGAGATTCATTTTTTAAAGATGACTGTATAAATATTGAAACGCTGCAGCCTCTTTTTAACTGCCCGAATTTAACATCGCTGGAGCTCCTCCACCAATTTCCGCTGGACCTTCGACAAGAAGATATCGAGAAAGTCGTTGCCAAATGGCCATCTCTAGAAACACTTCTTCTAAATAACGAGCCTGCTTACCTCGAGCGCTCAACTCTCACCCTCGAAGCACTTCTACCTTTTGCTCAGCACTGTCCCAACCTCCGCCATCTGGGGCTTTTTATCAACGCTTCCACGGTAGAACTCTCACCTCATTACCTTGATTCGTCATCCACATACCAGCTCATGCCGTTCAAGAAACTGAGACATCTTTCGATGGGTGTTTCTCCCATTTCCGAAGAAGGGCCTATCGCACTTTTTCTTAGCCAGATCTGCCCACTACATTGTCTTCTCGATAGTGGAGTTACCTGGGATGAATCGGTCACTGTAACCGAATCTATGGCGAATACAATTAAAACGCGATACGGACGATGGGAAAAGGTCAAGGAGCTACTTCCACTGCTCACGAAACTACGAATAGAGGAAAGGGGCCGAGTCAAAGGGCTTCAGTCGGAAGTGGAGGACTTGCGTATGCGAACGGATGTACTGATGGATAAAGCTACTCTTGCTGCTGGCAGAGATGGATGCGTCATTATCTGACGATTTTTGGTTCCAGTATTTTTATCATTTTCGTATGCTTCGTTTATCGTTATTCTTTGTCATGCAGTTCTCGATCAATATAGGATGGAATGAAACAATTTTGGCGTTTTTATACCACAAGGTCATGGTGGCAAGTAGCCTCACTTTTCATCCGTGTCGTTATTCATAACTGCCAAAAAATATCGAAGCCAAACCAAAAAGAAATGGGCCTTGCTGGGAATCGAACCCAGGCCACTTGCAGTCGTATCCTGAGATTCCCAAAGCAAGTATCGTACCTCTAGACTACAAGGCCTTACAAACCACTTCCATTGTGTATATTTCGAGCACACATACACATATTTCATTGTTTTCGGCACATCATCACGACTAGCACTGTCTCAGCATTGGCACCGACATTAAGAAATCAAAAAAAAAATTACGTTAGCCCTTTAGAACTTGAACATTACAAATAACAGGGGCCTTGATTGAGCATTTGTAACAATTGGTATATCCATAACAGTACTAACAAATTTCAAGATTGTATTATAGAATTCAAATCATCTATGCAAAGCAATGACAATATAAACTGGGAAGACAGCACGAAAAATAAGGGTTACAATCATTTTAACTATGTCCCAGACTACGTGACACTTGACTTGCATCAACAATGCAATCAAGATACATAGTATAGCATCCGTTCAAGTCTGGCAGAATAAATTCCTATATAATCTAAAATAAGAAAATATAAGGAGATTCCAGAGCAACGGAATATAGAGCTCGGCTTCATTAAATCTCGAAGGACCAACGTACCATGAAATTTCATCCATCGCCTCTTCACGAAAGACTCCCTGTGTGATGGTAACCCTTAGCGTCTTGTAACCCCCTTAACAACTTACGGGGCGCTGAGACTAATAAAATAATGGAGAGAATCAAAACCGATACGAAGAAGTGCAATAGGGATATTACAGCTAGGCTGAGAACGTGATTAGGAACCCTATGATTTCAGGCGTTCAGTCGTGACGGGATGTGTGTGTAGTGGTAGTCACAATACCTGGTGTGCAATGATAGGGTGGGATCCCACATGTTACTTACAGACCTAGAGTCAGTGACACAAGCCCTATCGCGAATCGGAAATTAGGGTCGACAACCAGAAGTAATACGGGGAATAAATCCTAGATTCGAACAGCTGCAATGTCGAAAGCCGGGCTTCCAACCATATACCATACCTTCATTATTACGCTGAGATACTTCGCCCTACTTGTTTATGAGTTGACCTTAACGAGGGGAAGAACCTGGAAACATATTTCCTTCAGGGCGTACGCTCCGAAGCCAGGCACACCCAACAAACTGTGTCCCATGAAGAAAGGGCCCTTGCAACGATGTGAAGTTATAGTGCTGTTCTTCATGTCGTATGAAGTAGGAATATAAACCGAAAGGCACGTGAAAGAACAGTTCAGAAGGGCAGAATAGACCTCGTGGAATCCGCCTCTTGGTTGAGACGGTAGCAATATAATGTGCACACACACCTGACTAAATGGGTGAGAACCCACAATAGCGGTCCATAGTAACGGATTTTGAGAATTCATACACACCATATCTTAGGACCATATAGACGGCATGTGGTTACCAGGATGCCTGTCAACAATGAATGTATTGCTGTTGCAGCCAAGGCGAGTGATTCCTTGCAGGTATTAAGTTTCAGGGTCTCAAGAAAATGCCCAGACGACAAAACCTAAAACAGTCATAGCAGTTAAAACGGTCCTGTGGTTTGCACAAGCAATTGTGATTATACACCAAGAAAAAGATAGGAAGCTATGCCAGAAAAAAACATGTGGAGTCCACTGTAAAGCGCACAAAATGAAGTAACATCAATTCGAAGAATGGAACGGCACGACAGTTATTGGAATGGAAAGATAGTTATGCCCCAAGATCGGTGCAAATCTGAACTCACATAAACAGAACAGGCACAGATTCAATGTGTAGTCCCTATTTTTCGATTGTGTCACAATGGCAGTTGATGAGAAGCACGTTCCATATGCACCTGCACAGCAGCAATAGACAGAAACGGGGTGAACAGCGTTCATCACCAAGAACTAAAATGTTTTCAGCGGGACTTAAAACGAGATACTCGGGAGGTACAACTCACATTGTTCGATGAAAATGGACACAGATCTCGCTGCTATAACCAAGGTAGGAAACAGTATTAGTCATAGCTTAGTAGGGACTGCGATACTGCGCTCCCAAAAGGATCGGATTGGAGCTTTTTCCGCTGGGGAATTACAATGCATTTTTGGTACACATAGTCCTGGATGTCGGCTCTTGGCCCGAACCTTTTTTTATTACCCGCGATCAACACGGTAGAACAAAATTCTGGGGATTACGGATAAGCGATATAAGATGCGGGAATTTTTTTTCCTGCCAGTTCCTCAGCACTGAGATTGAGTACCTTGGGTGAGGGCCGGACCGGTCTGAAATTTATGCCGTGACCACTGGAGCGCGTTGATTGACAGAGGACAGGTTGAAAAAACCGCGGGAGGCGATGAAAAGCAAGAAGATCTTTAAAAATTTAAACCATAGGCTGATCGAGGAAGTAAATTAGTCAAGTGGAGCCATTCTGACCAAATGTCGAGTTGGAACTCGAAGAATTGTCACGCAATTTTTTAGCGTTGCATGTGATTTCGTTTCAGTTTGATCGTATTAGAGCTGGAAGGTACCAGAATATCCTTGATTTGTGATGATCGGAATCGAACTGCGTGACTTGTGCGTCTACAAACACTCCCGACCCTTAGACGCCCTGAATTCCAGTGTCTGTTCATTGACGTCTGCTAAACTCGGAACAACCATGTAATAAAGTCAAGTTAACATCTGGAATGAAGTTTACTAAGTAACATGTTTGGATCCCGAGTTATCTGTGACTCGACGTAATCTGATCATGAAAATGCCAAGGCCTGGGATTCACCGTGATTCTTCAAAGTTCCTATCGATACAGTAGCTCTTGCTTATCCAGGAATAATACAGCCGCAGATTTCGAGATACCTCAAGATAAGATTAATCCTTCATAGTAGCTCACGTTTACAGGCGGGATATCTGCCATTGGACAATTTTGCCGACTGCCCAGAAACTACACATAATCAGCCTCCCAAAGGATGCGTCCAATTCGTAAGGCCCACAGAATACCCAACACAATACCCGGCCTGACACTCATCCGGGTATAACACCACTTCAAGTGACATGTTGCAGCTGTGCTTTACTGTATACCTTTGAATCACTTGATATGTCTGCCGAGGTTTTTGTGGTTTCGAGAGAAGCTCGAGTTAGATAGGGCGGTGTTAGGTTGGGTGGGGTACCGCCGTGCATGATCCTCCCTATTTGTGGGCCAGAGATCCAAAATGACCTCTATGGGTCAATGTCGCGAATGCGGTTGCAAAGCAGGTAAGGTCAGGTTATGGGTTTGTGGTAACATTCCAAAGCAGGGAACAATGTTGTTCCCCGAATATCAGGGGCGAGTATGGGGGCTGTACAATGTGAAACGAGCTTGTGGGTTCCGCAGCCAATGTAGCACATTAGACAGATGCAAAACCTTCTGTTTCTCAAGGCGGGCAGTAGCGGGCCACTACCGTTATCAAGAAACGAAAATAGCACATATAATTATTCGACCCGGATCCTTGGAGATTGACAAGCTCGGCCTCGGCCGTCATAGGCCTCGTTATGGCGAGCATCTGGACATACATCTGACTGGGTATGGCATGAAGAGAAGTGGACGAGGCAGTGTGGTCTTGTGCTTATGAAAAGCTTGAACTTCCAAGCAAATTAGTAATCCTAGGATT
The DNA here is from genome assembly GCA_015584075.1 of Collybia nuda. NCBI lineage: Eukaryota > Fungi > Basidiomycota > Agaricomycetes > Agaricales > Clitocybaceae > Collybia > Collybia nuda. The sequence goes on from MU150356.1 coordinate 6,415, forward strand.
TTAGGAAACAGGAGGCTGATATACGCGTATGTGTGGGTAAAACCGTTTTGCGCAGCAACTTTAACTCACGATGTATTGATGATAGTCAAGAACTATGCCAGGGTTGGCATGGCTGGCGGGGGAATCAACTGTATCCAATCTCCTGATAGTCAGGCCCAGCCACACTTCATATGTAAGGTGCGCAGGCATAGGAGACGCGTTTGGGCAGAAAATGGAGATAAAACTCCTATTAAAATATGGGTTAATGCTATGCATCGCTTCGGTTTTCGAACTCCCCTATGTATGAATGTTGATATGACTCATGTACTTCTTCCTCGCACCTTTTATTTATTCTTTAATCCTTGTTCGAGCGCTTCTGTTACTTGAGGTTGAATGTTGAAGCATAAGAGGTGATCGGTGTCGCGCAGCCCAAATGTGTGAGAACAGCTGTCGGACGTATTCTGGAAATAACTTAACCGTAGTACATTTTTTTAGAGTAGATTTATTCAGGTTAGCCATTTCATTGCATCGCCTTCCAGTGTTCCAAAGCCGGCCCCTCCGCATTGGACCGCTCTGGACTCCACATATAGAGACTTTGTTGGAGCCTTTATTGGAGCGATCCGACTTCAGACTCTTGAGTAAGCCTTTATGTCGCATCGTCCAATCTGGATGGGCTATTTGGGGAAGGGCACAGGGTACAGTACTTTGAGGTTAATCAGTGGTTATAATTGGCTTCTTATAAGAGATTCCTGCATCCAGTAGGCCTGGAAGTGTAGCAGTTTAGCTAAGACAGATGGAATACCAGTAGGAGTTTAAATAATTTCTGATCTAATCTAAGCCATTTAGATCATTTAGATCTATAACAACCACGCACTATCATGCATATAGTCACTGTCAAGGATCGATTCAAATGACAAGATGTATCTTCTATTGGTCAAATTGATTAAATTGAAGGTTTCGTACCAGTGATACTCGTAGTGCCAATTCCAACTCTCTTCGTCTGATCGCGCAGTACACAACGCCATACCATCAACACTTGGAGTGAATAGACCCTTGTGTACACCACTTGACTTTAAACAGACACGCCACCTGATATCATCCATCTTAGTAGTGCCTTTGCACCAGGTCACAAGGCTTTACGGGGAATCTAGGCCTTATTGTGGCTTCCTCGTTGTCGTTCCTTGCGTGGATAAAAGGGGTGATACAATGAACAAGGAGGCTGTACGTATCATATCACTGCTGTCTGGGGTATACTGCCGAGCACTACACACGTGGAGCCTTCGAGGCATCACTTCTGGGCTTTCAGTATTACTATCATGCTTATCAGATAGTAGGTTGTCTTTAATAAAATATTATGTGAGCTGATGTGACATTTGGTGCGGGAAGGGGTATAAGGTATTATTTACTTGAGGTGCAGTGATGAACATAATATCCGAAAAAATCGGAGAACATAAGTAAGCGCCAATATCAATTGCAATCAATGTTCAGGAACTATGACTATGACGTAATACATACGTGCCATGGGGTAGAGCGCCTTTAGAGGTTTCAAGCGCGTTAAATGCATGTTCGTCCTCGCGACCACCATGAACAACGTTTCCCGCGGCCGATACGATGGGCCCAATGCTCGCTAGGCGTTGCGTGTGGGTGCCAGTCGCCAAGATGACACAATTTTTTGATCTCGCGTGGGAGCCTGTCAGCCCTAGAGAACGTGTATTAAGGTTTGGGGCTCCATAGTATGAGAGGTGAGTAGAACATGAGGCCTAACTTCCAATTCTAGCGCGCTGAAAACGCCAGGAAGGCGATTGGTGGTGCTCGAGGACGGAGTTAAGGATATGTGCGAACCGAGGAATAGTGGGATGAAGCATGGAGTTCACGAGGCCGCTGTTATCTTTGTTGCCCGCAGTTGCCTGCGGTAAGTAGCTAAGTGCCGCTTGTCGAACCGGTAGGAAAGTGAATGAGGATTCGCCGCAACGATAATTCCTGCTAGCAGGCCTCACCATTACCGCGAGACGCCGTGGTCCGGGGGCAGTTCACACAAACGGGTTCAAAACTAGGCTCGGGGTTCACGTTCAGGTTCGTCGTAGGTGGGTATAGGTCCAGGGAACCAGCGGCAGGAGCTTGGTTCGGTCGGGTCACGTCACATCACTCTTGGGAATTGATTTCGGAAGTGGACTGGAACATAATACATGATGTGTTGACGTGTGAGGAGATTTACGGTCTATTTGTGGGAAATAACTGGGAAGGATTCGGAAACTTGGCTTGATGGCCGTGCATAAGTGAAATCTTGACTCAATGTGAGTAAGAGGATTGATGTTTACGTCCTTGGGTCACTGCCTATATGGTGCGCACAGCAGTCGTCGGGGAAGGTGGTCGTATGAAAGATAGACGTAGGGTGTCAACCATTATTTATGAATATAGCTTCGCAAGCGCTTAAGACGCAAGGTTATCCAAAATAATCAGGAACGATCAACGAGACTATGGGGATTTGTGGGTCCACTGGCGCCCAAAGTAGGACCAGTGACAATGACGGTATTTTTGGTGTTAGGACAAAGGGAGGGATAAGTGTAGAGACTAGACATAGGTTGTTGAACATCACCACAAGACAGAAAATGAACAAGGGCGCAGAATATACTACATCAATGTTTATAGTCCGACTCGGAGGGGCTGTCCGGGTCAGCATTGGGTTGAGCCCATGGCGAGGCATGGCTATTGATGAGTTGCACGTCATTATTAAATGTAGCTATGAAGGGATATGTCATGTCATGGAGCTCGATTTTGAGCTATAGCATGACCTTGGGGCGGTGAGATGAGTTTTTGCCCATTCAAGACTATTCACGATGAGTCTTGGCTGCTTGTGGAGCGTCATACATTACTCATTTTATGTATGGAAACATTTTGAGCAATAGAATAGTGGAGCAGAAGATCGATTCAATTGTTCTTGTTTCATTCACCACGGACAACAAGATTTTTAAAAATTATTGTTGAAAGAGAGCTGTAAGACGTTGTATTGTCCACTGAAATTTGCACAATTGTAGAACAAAGAATGGAAGAACAAGATTATAAGTAGCTGCTAGCAACTAGCTGTGTGGATCTTCAAGCTTCAGTACACAGCATCTATGGGAAGCTATGTATTGATCGGTACCCAGTTGGAGGCAGGACGGGATCGAAGGCATCGGTTGTGGTCATACTGGGAAAGCGGATCTGGGCTCTAATACTAGTATCGGTCGTGAAATTCGAACGTGGAATATTATGTGGTGTCACCCGGAAATTTTACAAATTGGACGTGACTGATGTGATCGGGGGTACTGCCTCCTACAGTGACGATAATAGAAAACAAGCGCTTATGTCTGCTGTGATGAGATAGCTTTTTACTTCAAGACAAGAAAATATATACAATGCGATCTGAGGGTTGGCAAATAATGCTTGGGTCGTAAATAAGGGGGTATGAATGGAGAGTCTCATGGGAGCAGCCAAGTTCTTGCCAGCACTGCCTTGAGATCTCGGCCCGATTTATTTTTATGTCACGTACTAAGACAAACAATATAAAGGCTCCCAATTACACGCCAGCGCTCGTTTATTACACCCACACCCTCAGGCAGTAATGCCGAATCCAGGTGACAATCTTACAACTACCATACCTTCTATCGCAATTATTGCGGATAGCACAAATAATGTCCAGGACGTCGACGAACACGACCCCGACGCGGACAGCAGTTTACTTTCTCCTGGGCGTCCCACGACACGACGTGCATCACTAGATGTCCCACCGTCGCCCACTCCTACGGATGTTTCATTCGATGGTTCATCGATGACTGCCCCGCCCTCACCCACACTTTCGAACGCCTCATCGTTCGTGCATTTCAACACCACTCTAGCTTTGAGAGACAACAAACCAGATGACAGCTCTCATTTTCGCAAGCCGAGTAACGCTACGTTTAACTCGGAATCGACACAGCCAGAACACATCTCGTCACGGGAAGCTGACCTCGCTCAGCGGGGAACAATGGATTCGGGCGTAACTACTGTTGTTGGGGGAGATAGGGACGTTTCGTCTTCCACAAGGAGGTCGAAAAACGAGCCAAAACAGACGACGCACCAGGCTGAGCTGGCCCAAGATCGTGACATGGATCCTACACCATTCGCGTTCAAACCATACGAGCTCGCCCACATGGTTGACCCTAAAAGTAAGGACATTCTCATGCGTTGTAATGGAACAGCCGGCCTTCTCAAAGGACTTGGAACGAGTTCTGAGACAGGCCTTTCGAAACATGCACTAGAGGTAGCAAAGGGAAAGAATGCACATCACATAACGCTTAGTCCAGCAGAAGAAAAGGCGGAGAAGAAGAAGAACAAGAGAAAGGGTGCTGGTGAAGGAGCTTCCCCTAGTCACGACACATATTCCGAGAAAGAGGACTCGCCCCAGATGCCCGTCCCTTCAATTATTTTATCTACTCCTGACGCACCTTCCGACGGCCCCGCCTTTTCTGCAACCTTGGATGTTCGCAGAAAAATTTACGGATCCAACATTCTTCCTACTCGTGCCTCGAAATCTCTCTTACAACTCATGTGGATGGCACTCAAGGACAAGGTCCTTGTTCTCCTCTCTATCGCCGCAGTAATATCCCTTGCTCTCGGTCTCTTCCAAGATTTCGGCACACCACGTCCTGAAGGCGAGGCCCCTGTTGATTGGGTCGAAGGTGTGGCAATCATGGTGGCGGTGGCGATTGTCGTGATAGTCGGGTCCCTCAACGATTGGCAGAAGGAGAGGCAGTTCAAGTCCCTTAACGACAAGAAGGAGGAACGTGGTGTTAAGGTTATCAGAGACGGACAAGAGAGGGTCATCGACATCAAAGTAAGTCCTTAAAATAATTTGTATCACGTCACACCACCTAACAGCGATCACAAAATTTCATTAGGAGGTTGTCGTTGGTGACATTGCGCTCGTGGAACCTGGTGAGATTGTTCCCTGCGATGGTGTATTCCTTTCTGGACATAACGTCAAGTGTGACGAGTCTGGCGCGACGGGCGAATCAGATGCCATCAAGAAGATTTCATATGAGGATTGGTCCCAAATGGGGGGGAATGATAGCGCACATACGGATTGCTTCATGGTCAGTGGCAGCAAGGTACTAGAAGGTGTTGGGAGGTACGTTGTCATTGCTGTCGGAACGAAAAGCTTCAATGGCCGAATTATGATGGGTGTGTACCAATTTCAAAATTTCAAAAAAAAATTTAAATCTAAACTTTTTTTTTTCTTAGCCCTTAGAGGAGATACTGAGAATACACCCCTCCAGCTCAAATTAAATCATCTAGCCGAATTAATCGCCAAGATCGGCTCCTTGGCTGGTCTCTTGCTGTTCTCAGCGCTTATGATACGCTTCTTTGTCCAGTTAGGCACTAATGAACCCGCGAGGTAAGCTTCTATATTATTCTCGTTGGTGTTAATTTTATTGACTGTTCACTTTCGCTCATATTTTAATTTAGAACACCGAGTGAAAAAGGCATTACATTCGTCAATATATTGATCATAGCAGTCACTTTAATTGTCGTTGCTGTTCCAGAAGGTTGATCACATCTACGTTCAGTTACTGTTGTTTATTGACCACGGTCCGCACTCCCAGGTCTCCCTCTGGCGGTTACTCTTGCTTTGGCCTTCGCCACGAAGCGCATGACGTACGAAAAACTCCTCGTCCGAGTCCTCGGTTCTTGTGAAACCATGGCCAACGCTTCGGTAATTTGTACGGACAAAACAGGAACGCTTACACAGAACGTTATGACCGTTGTTGCCGGTTCTGTGGGCATCCACGCAAAATTCGTTCGACGCCTTGAAGAAAACGCTGAACGCACAAACGCGGATGAAAGCCCTTCCCCTGTTCTCGCACGTGAACGCAAACATAATCAAGACTTCTCGATTGACCAGGGCCAACTCAACACTGTCCTCTCGCCTGCTCTCCGAGCTTTGTTTAATGAAGCGATCGCTATCAACTCTACAGCGTTTGAAGACATTGACCCTGAGACACAACAAGTCGTCTTTGTCGGAAGTAAGACGGAAACTGCATTGCTTACATTTGCCCAAGAACTTGGTTGGGGTAATTTCAAGCAGACAAGGGACGCGGCGGAGATCGTACAGATGGTGCCGTTCTCAAGCGAACGGAAGGCTATGGGTGTTGTCGTAAAGAAGAAAGATGGAACGGGGTACAGGGTTTACTTGAAGGGCGCTAGTGAAATCTTGTCGAAGAAGTGCACTACTCACGTCGTGGCGAACGCGTCGAAAGGCGAAAAGCCCAGCTTTTCTGACGATGACGAGATTGAGACTCAGGAGATTGACGAACTGGCCGAAGACAACATTACTCGGACTATTATCTTCTACGCCAACCAGACTCTAAGAACAATCGCTCTGTGCTACCGAGATCTCGAATCATGGCCGCCTCGTGGGATCGAACGTGACGAAAATGATGAGGTGAGTGTTTTTTCATGTATTTGGGAAGATGACGTCGTTAATTATTCCGTCATCAGGTGCCCTATGACTCTCTCGCACAGGATCTGACCCTCATTGGAATCACCGGGATTGAAGACCCACTTCGCGAAGGCGTACGCGAGGCAGTTGCCAAATGCCATAAGGCCGGGGTCACTGTCAAGATGTGTACCGGAGACAATGTGCTCACCGCGCGATCAATCGCCACACAGTGCGGTATCTTTACTCCCGGCGGCATTATCATGGAAGGCCCTGTATTCAGGAAACTCACTCAGTCCGAGATGGTGGAAATCGTACCCCGACTTCAGGTCCTCGCCCGCTCGTCGCCGGAGGACAAGAAGGTGCTCGTTGAGACCCTCAAGTCGATCGGCGAAATTGTTGGTGTTACTGGTGACGGTACGAACGACGGGCCTGCTCTCAAGACTGCCAACGTTGGTTTCTCGATGGGTATCGCCGGTACGGAAGTTGCCAAGGAGGCGTCGGACATTATTCTCATGGACGACAATTTTTCGTCAATCGTCAAGGCAATTATGTGGGGCCGCTGCGTAAACGACGCAGTTCGTAAATTCCTTCAGTTCCAGATCTCGACCAACGTCACGGCTGTAATCATCACCTTTGTCACGGCTGTTGCGTCTGCTGAGGAGACGTCTGTCCTCTCGGCTGTGCAGTTGCTCTGGATTAATATTATCATGGATACCTTCGCCGCCTTGGCTTTGGCAACGGACCCCGCAACGGAGTCGCTCCTGGATCGCAAGCCCGACAAGAAGACCGCACCGCTTTTCTCGACGGACATGTACAAGCAAATCATGTTCCAATCAATCTATCAAGTCACGGTCATCCTTATTTTCCACTTCCTGGGCTTGAGAATCCTCGGGCTTGAGGACACCAAACATAACAATGTTATCGTTCAAACATTGGTTTTCAACGCCTTCGTCTTTGCACAGATCTTCAACTCGGTCAACTGCAGACGACTCGACAGGAACCTCAACATTTTTGAAGGCATCACCAAGAATAGATATTTCATTGTTATTACTCTCATTGGTTCGTTGCAGATTCTGCTACGGTCTTATGAAGCTAATTTTTTTTTTTGCTTCTCACAGAAATCGGCATTCAAATTCTTATCGTGTTTGTCGGTGATCAAGCATTCCAAGTTACCCCGATCGCTGGTCGAGAATGGGGTATTTCACTCGCTCTAGGCGTAGTGTCTATCCCTCTCGGTGCTTTGATTCGTCTCATGCCTAATGAACCCTTCGATAAATTATTCGGCCGCCTGGGTCTCCTCGGAAAAATGGAGGTCCTACCCAGCACCAACCATGAATCTGAGGTTTGGAGCGGCGCCGTAGCTATGGTCCGCGACAATCTCTTCACTTTCTCCAATATTCGCGGAGGGCGACTGAGGTCGTCTTCCTTCGTCATCAAGAGCCGGTTGATGCGCAAGAGCCAAGATAACCAGGCACCCCCTCTACGAGTGTACGTATCTCTCAATCAGCTCGACTCTTTTATTTTTTGCTCAAGGTTTTATTTGTAGTTCCTCTTTGATGACTATGGTACCTACTTTGATTGCGGGAACTGTCGCGACTGGCCAGAGAACGAAGCAGCCTGGCTCACTGTCCGATCCTGCCCATTCCGATCCGTCAAAATCATCTGCTGCCCTATGGGAAGGCAAACTTCAACTTCATCCAGACACGTCCCCTGAAGACCCTGCATATCAACGTTATGGCGGCAATCTCAAACCAAGTTAATAGTGAATTTCAATTCGTTCTTCTGGCCTCGAAGGCACATCTTTAGGAATGGTGTTATAAAATCCATCGTAGACATGCAAAAGAGATAAGTATACCCGTCATCGATACCCACCGCTCCTTCATCAGACACTCTTTCCTACACAACTGGGCCTTTTTGAACAATAAACGCATTATGTTCATGCCAATACCCTACTTAATGACTTATGATAAATACGATGTAAATACTTTTAATATTATAGACATATTGACACCCTCAGGTCACCCCTTGCCAATGCATGGTGATTTTTCAACATAATTCGATTTGGTGTGTTATTTACTCCATATGTTCAGCGTCACACGCAATTATTTCGTCTCCGACGTTTCAGGTTCTACGGTGTTCTTCCCTCATTCAGCGGCGTTATCAAATAAAAACTCTACAGCTATTGACAGACAGGCCACCTGGACTAGTCTCCGATCTGCCATCCGGGCCGAGGCAACCTTGCAAACCCTGAAGTTACCCATTTCTGAGGATCAACACATGTACTATCACGGGTCTCGTATGGGGTATATGACAACATCTCTTAAGACTTTAGAAGTCCAAAACCGGCGACAAGTCCTGATATTGGTATACGGTTCAGCCTAGACAATTCTCTCCCTGGCAGCCTTGGATATTCCAGCGTCGCATCTAATACGGAACAATTATAATTTTGGGGCAAGGCTGTGTTTCTTCTCATGGCCCGGTCAGAACATTCCATAGACTTGTCTAAAGAGTCCATTCAGGTGCCGTACCAAGCCCCTTGGGCTCATCACACAGCCTTCGGTAGAACTGCCGTTCCACAAGTCCATTCTTACCCATGATTAGGATGATCTCAATTATGACTATTATACGGCTATAAACGCTCAGTGGCGAATTGTGAAGTTTAATTCCCCTATGCTCACTAGAAGCGAGCACCTGAACCCCAGGTAGTAGTAGTGTAATAAATTTTATTTTCAACAGCCTAACCCAATTTTAACAACCATTTTTTACAGAGAGATCACCTAGCTGTCCAAGAAATTTTACTCAAGCCTCCCGGAATTAGGAATTTATTCCCCAGAGATGTCACTACAAAAAAATATCTATCAGTACACTCAGATTAAAACCACAAGAGATAGCACCACGGGTATGATTCACCCCTTTCTTGGTACAACTAGAAACATGGCTATCAGATCATTCCCATAAAGCGGCACCTACTAGATGCCAAATCCCCCTTACATGCCGCGGGTGTAAATTTGCTATCATAGCCAAGGTACCGTGCCCCCGTTTCGAACTAGACCTTTGATCATTTTACAGCTACTCAGGCCACCAGGTATATGGCCCTTCAAATTAAGCTCTCCCTATCCGACCGTAGGCAAAACTCTTGACGTTGGTGGAAGACCTAACCTTTCCAAACTCGAGTAGATCAAATGGTACATATGATGTCTACGTCAAGTCAGCTTATTTGTCACATTACCCTTCGTGTGGTGCCCTTTATTTTTCCAGGTATGTAGCGAAGTAAATATTTATGTGAGGCCGTGTGCCAAGGAACGTGCGATATGTGGTGACCATGAGTCGAGAAGACTTTGAGGCGACATGTGTCCGACCTTATCTCTGATAAGATGCATACCTTTTGCACGTTAGATAGTAGGAATAGCAAGGATCTCATTCCCCATTCAAAATAGCCCCTGATGTTGAGATCAGTTTATTTATTTACGACATATGTAGAATGAAGATCACTTAATTGACATCCTTGTACGCCCCAATTGATAGCGGCTCGAAAGTTGAGTGTCGTGAACTTGAACTCCAGAATTATCAAAATTCTGGAGCCACATATACCGTACCGCCTTACGGGACGACTAGAATAAGTGACATGTTTCAGAACCAATTCGGCGTTGAGCGCTGAACTACAGGTGCCGAGTGCATAAGGAGAACACCAGGAACAGCAGTAGTCCCGACTGAGGCCACCCGCCAAAGTCATTTTTTCGTGACAGAAAATATTGACAGGTTCGATGCAGCGTAGTCAATTGGACCACAGCCAATATATATGTAGATCGTAAATAATGTACTTAATCTGCAGTGCGAATCATCCATTATCACGTCGGAACAAGAAGTCAATTTTTGTGCGCGAATGTAATGAAACAGCCCCTGATCCCCAGCGAAGAGCTTTATAGGAGTATAAACGGCGGTGCGTTCTAGGACTCCCATAGGTTTCGCCTTGTCGAACAAGTTATCTTTGTGCTACCAGTGGACTATGCATCCGGAGAGACTACCACTGGTTCGTAGTAAGCTGACGGGGTGTTTTCCCGGACCTATTGTGTCGGGAGCTCCGCATTAAAAGGTTTGTTTCCTGAGGTGGTAAATAAAATAATGCTTGTGGTGTTGAACGTAATCAATGTAATCACCAGGCCAGTTAGGTGAAGGCCTCGAACCCGGCACACAATGTGTCGTACCATTGACATCTCCAACGCTAGTAATAGTATACGAAAGAGTAGAAGTCGGTGGTCGACAAGTACTTCCGGAAAATAACAAAGGGGCTACATTAGTCTGTCTTGAACCACGAGGTTTGGTCAACATTGTAGTTACCCCGTACTGATAAAAAAAACCACGAGTCATTACTATGAGATACTCTGTATACCTCTTTGTAAGCTAATGGCTTTGCTGTTATCTGGGAACAACCACATACTTTTTGGAAAGGTCTCAAGGAACCATTCGCCGCCTTGATAGTAGATACCTATCAGATAATTATCCTAGGACATGCGTTTCACCCGGCGCAGAGGTAATACACCATGGTAAGGGGCTGAGATTGACAGAGACCCAGGTACAAGCAATGAAAGTAGCAACTCAACTCCAGTTTATGGACCAGTATTTCTTCAATATTCTTACCCAAGGACAAAAGTATAAGCCGTGAGCTCAACATTTTCAATGTCAGCAGTCCAATTTATTGTGTCTGAGTTGTTACATTCTTACAGGCTGTTTTTGACTCTTGTCATTCTGGAACATTGCTCCGAGTTCTATTTATAGAACGAGGTCTTTCCAACCCAAGTTTATCACATCGATCATAAGGTGATGATTTTAAGAAATAATTTAACAAGTTACAACAACAAATCAAGACAAAGAGAGATGGATGGTAGTCATTGTACAGATCATAAGACATGAGGAATGAAACCAACCCAATTAACATCTCTATATGCTTCCCGGGGGAGAAATCTTAAGGATGTGAATGGTAAAATCATCAATATCACC